>OZ023263.1:109861047-110111047 GCA_964006375.1 Tillus elongatus | reverse complement strand
GGACGCCGTTTGCCGTTTGCCGGCCGTCTCACCGGTGCTCGGGAAAACGGCGGCGCAGTGAACATGGATGGGCCGTGCGGTCGTGAGCTGCGGTTCCCTTTCGTTCACTCGGCGGCTCCTCAAGAAGCGGGCGACGGAGACTGTGCCGTCGACGTGCGACTCTCTTAAGGGACGGGCCGTGCGGCAGCGCGGGGCAAACGGCGGGAGTAGGTGCGACTCTCTTAAGAGGGACGGGCCGTGCGGCAGCGCGACCTTTGGCAGTCTGGTAGGGGGGCGCGGGTAAACGGCGGACGTAGGTGCGACCCTCTTAAGAGGGACGGGCCGTGCGGCAGCGCGACCTTTGGCAGTCTTGTAGGGGGGCGCGGGTAAACGGCGGGAGTAGGTGCGACTCTCTTAAGAGGGACGGGCCGTGCGGCAGCGCGACCTTTGGCAGTCTGGGAGGGGGGCGCGGGTAAACGGCGGGAGTAGGTGTGACTCTCTTAACGGACGGGCCATGCGGCAGCGCGACCGTAGGCCGTCCCTCCGGTTTTTTTAATTTTCACTTGTTAAGTAGGTGATGAAATGAAAAAAATGAAAATTCTATAATGTTTTTTTCTTTATTATCAGAAGTTGTGAAAATAAGAGATGTTTACAGATGAAAGGTTTAGGTAGATGAAATTCGTGAAGATCTGGCAACCAATCCCGTCGAGATAGAGGCACATGTTGAGATTTTGCAATGATTGTAACCTCAATTGTTTAGATTTGATGTAATATATTTAAATAGCACGGCTTCAGATGTATGTAACGTCTGTATAGCATCTGTCAAGCTACATTGCAGATATTGCTTTGTGTTGCGTCAGACACCCCCCCGCTCAACACAACGGAACACAACGGAAGAGGAGATTGAACGCATACGCATCACCAGATGATTAACGATTAACCCGACGACCAACTCGAGATCACCGACCACCCCCCGCTCACCGGAAAAGATGAACACATGTGTAGGTCACTGCAGTACATTTACTCATATTGAGTTCATATTTTTTCTTGACACCAATTCTGAAGAGCAACCAAATCGTCCTGCAACACCAGACAGTCCCTCAGGGAGTCTACCCGACGAATTTTTTTTTAAGTCGTCAGCATGCGGTAAACACTCAGAAGATATATGACCACAGAGGTCGATAATGAAAATAGTAAATAGTAGAGGACCCATGTTCGTGGCTTGTGGTACGCCTGACACAGGAGTATAGTTTTTGGATTTAATTCCCATATATTCTACATAATGTACACGGTTGGTCAAATATGAGCAGAAAATTTGAACCAGATCCTCAGCGAAACCGATTGCTGACAAC
Organism: Tillus elongatus; assembly: GCA_964006375.1. Taxonomy (NCBI): domain Eukaryota; kingdom Metazoa; phylum Arthropoda; class Insecta; order Coleoptera; family Cleridae; genus Tillus; species Tillus elongatus. Next base: position 110,109,716 of record OZ023263.1, on the reverse strand, counting down.
TTGGACAGTAGAACAGAATGATCGACTCTGTGAAATGCTTTCGATATATCCGCATATATAAAACATCCGACTGTTTATCTGCGTCAATTGACTCGGCTATGTACTGAGTGAACAACAACAACAACAAGTTTTTTCACAGTTGAACGCCCAGCAACAAAACCGTGCTGCTTGGCTGATATCATGTCCTTTAAGTTATTGTATATGTGCTCATAATGCATAGACTCCCAATACTTTTGAAAATATTGAAAGAATCGATATGGGCCTATAATTCTAAATCTTGGATCGACAATCCGACTTAAATATCGGAACCACTCTCGCTATCTTCCACACATCAGGATAGGTGTGTGTCTTCCAGATTTTGCTAAAAATTAAGCATACGGGGTGACTCAGCACGGCCGCACAATCCCTTGCTATAAACGAAGGGACCAATTGTAAGTTAAAAGTTTAGGCTTAACACGCACGCTTTAGGGTTTTAAAAACCTCATCCTCAGTTACCGATGTGAAATTTACATGCGAAGACGAGCAGAATTCGGTCATTGGCCCACGACCAATATATATATATATATATATATATATATATATATATATATATATATATATATATATATATATATATATATATATATATATATATATTTATGTACATGTATATGTATATCTTTATGTATACATACATACATACATACATACATACATCTCTCTCTCTCTCTCTCTCTCGCACTCGCACTCTCGCACTCTCTCTGGCGTATGTGCGTGCGGGCGTCCTTAGACAAGGGAACTGTAGGTTTTGCCGTACATACCGGCGAAAACCGTAGCTGACCTGAACTGAACTGAACTGAACTGAACTGACCTGACCTGACCTGAGGGCTCCTGCGACTCGCTCGCGCCCGGCAAACGGAAGACTTCAGTTTACGGCAAGAGAACCCCCGCGGCTCCAAGCCACGCAGGCGTAAGACTACAGTTTGAGGGGAGATAACAGCAGTTACTACCGTGCGACGACAACAGCGACGCCAACAGCGCAGCAGTCACTACCGTGCAGACGAAAGAGAAAATTCTGTTTTTCTCGGCAAGAGAACAGCAGTCCTTGACGCCAGTGCCGACGAAAAACTGCAGTTTTCGGCAAGAGAACACCAGTTCTTGCTCTTGCCGCACGCACACCGACGACGGACACAGCTCAACAGCCCCGACCGGCGGGCACACGAAAAACTGCAGTTCTCGTCTTAGAGAAAGGCAGGCAGTCCTTGACGCCAGTGTCGAAGAAAAACTGCAGTTTTCGGAAGGGAACAGCAGTTCTCGCTCTTGCCGCACGCACACCGACGACGGACACGGCTCAACAGTCCCGACCGGCGGGCACACGAAAAACTGCAGTTCCGGTCTTAGAGAACAGCAGTCCTTGACGCCAGTGCCGACGAACGGCTCAACCGTCCGGACCGGCGGGCACACGAAAAAACTGCAGTTCTCGTCTTAGAGAACGGCAGGCAGTCCTTGACGCCAGTGCCGACGAAAAACTGCAGCTTTCGTGCAAGAGAACAGCAGTTCTCGCTCTTGCCGCACGCACACCGACGACGGACACGGCTGGCTCAACCGTCCCGACCGGCGGGCACACGAAAAACTGCAGTTCTCGTCTTAGAGAACGGCGGGCAGTCCTTGACGCCAGTGCGAACGAAAAACTGCAGTTTTCGGTAAGAGACCAGCAGTTCTCGTTCTAGCCGCAAGCACACCAGCGACGGACACGGCTGACTCAACCGTCCGGACCGGCGGGCACACAAAAAACTGCAGTTCTCGTCTTAGAGAACGGCAGGCAGTCCTTGACGCCAGTGCCGACGAAAAACTGCAGTTTTCGGCAAGGGAACAGCAGTTCTCGCTCTTGCCGCACGCACACCGACGACGGACACGGCTCAATAGTCCCGACCGGCGGGCACACGAAAAACTGCAGTTCTCGTCTTAGAGAACTTCAGGCAGTCCTTGACGCCAGTGCCGACGAAAAACTGCAGTTTTCGTGCAAGAGAACAGCAGTTCTCGCTCTTGACGCACCGCACACCGACGACGGACACGGCTCAACAGTCCCGACCGGCGGGCACACGAAAAACTGCAGTTCTCGTCTTAGAGAACGGCGGGCAGTCCTTGACGCCAGTGCCGACGAAAAACTGCAGTTTTCGTCAAGGCAGCAGTTCTCGCTCTTGCCGCACGCACACCGACGACGGACACGGCTCAACAGTCCCGACCGGCGGGCACACGAAAAACTGCAGTTCTCGTCTTAGAGAACGGCAGGCAGTCCTTGACGCCAGTGCCGACGAGAAACTGCAGTTTTCGTGCAAGAGAACAGCAGTTCTTGCTCTTGACGCAAGCACACCGACGACGGACACGGCTGGCTCAACCGTCCGGACCGGCGGGCACACGAAGGCAAAGACCTGACCTGACCTGACCTGACCTGACCTGACCTGACCTGACCTGACCTGACCTGACCTGACCTGACCTGACCTGACCTGACCTGACCTGACCTGACCTGACCTGACCTGACCTGACCTGACCTGACCTGACCTGACCTGACCTGACCTGACCTGACCTGACCTGACCTGACCTGACCTGACCTGACCTGACCTGACCTGACCTGACCTGACCTGACCTGACCTGACCTGACCTGACCTGACCTGACCTGACCTGACCTGACCTGACCTGACCTGACCTGACCTGACCTGACCTGACCTGACCTGACCTGACCTGACCTGACCTGACCTGACCTGACCTGACCTGACCTGACCTGACCTGACCTGACCTGACCTGACCTGACCTGACCTGACCTGACCTGACCTGACCTGACCTGACCTGACCTGACCTGACCTGACCTGACCTGACCTGACCTGACCTGACCTGACCTGACCTGACCTGACCTGACCTGACCTGACCTGACCTGACCTGACCTGACCTTTATGGTGATCCTTTAGGATCTCTCCCAACATAAACCTATCTAGTATCCTTTCTAATGCCTTAAGTAGGAATGATGTAAGACTGATTAGCCTGTACGCCTTGGCCAGCGTGTAGTCCTCCCTTCCCGGCTTGGGAATGAAGACCCCCCTAACCCGGCGCCAGGCCTTTGGGACGTAGCCCCACGCCAGGCTAGCCCGGAATACTTCCCTTATGTTGAGAAGCAGTGTATCCAGGCCTTTCTGGAGCAGTGCCGGAAAAATCCCATCACAGCCTGCGGACTTGAAAGGAGCGAACTCGCCCACCGCCCAGGCTATAGAGCCATCCGTAACCACCCCCTCCCCCAGCTGCCAGTCCGCATTCGGGACCGTCCACCGGCCCAGGTCGACAGCCCCTGTGACGGCTCCACCGCCTGCGAGGTGAACTTCGCCGAGATTACGCAAGGTCTCCTCACCAGTGCTTGTCCAGCTCCCGTCCGGTTTCCTTAAGGATCCTACATTACTACCTACCTCCTGTTTGAGTACCCTTACCAGCCTGGCTCGTCAGGCAGGGAGTTCACTCCCCCGAAGTACGCGCTCCAACTGGCTCGTTTACTACGTCACAATTCCTTCTTAAACTCCCTTCTGGCAGTCCTGAATTAGTCCCAGGCTGCTTCACTAAATTCTCGGACGGCTCGGTTTAAGGCCCTCCGAGTCCGCCCGCGTAGTACGGCGAGATCCTTATTCCACCATCAGACTTTGATGGACGGTTCCCCCCTGAGTGACGACGCGGCCTCGTAGGCTGCCATTATTTTACCTTCTAGGGCCTCGACCTCACTATCGAATGCCCCCGTAGGCACCTTGGCGACCCTCCGAGGACTGCCACATAGGCATCCCAGTCAGCCTTCCTCGGATTTCTCCTGGGGGGAGTGCTCTCACGGTCCACATCCAATTCAAAGCTGATCATACGATGATCAGACATTTATATGTCACCCTCCAGTTGGATATATCCTCTGTTATTCCTCTGCTCGCTAACGTAATGTCGATCACCTCCTGTCGGATACGATTGACAAACGTTGTAGCTGAACCTCTATTTAATACATCTAGGTTCGTTGTAGCCAAGTACTCTAATAGAGCCTCACCGCGTGGGTTGGTACCCGTGCTGCCCCACAATCTGTAGTGAGAATTGGCATCGCAGCCTATTATCAGTTGTAGCCATGCTCCCTCGCGAAATCGACGATACGCACCAATTCCTCCGAGGGAGGCAGCCCCCGCCGATCGTAGGGAACATAAAGGCTGCACATCAGAACCTTAAGCCTAATATTACTCACCTTATACTCCAGGACAGCTGCTATGGCGTCCCTGGACCCGAGCCCGGCAGCAACATCACGTCCAGATCCCTCGACGCCAGTATGCATGTCCTTGGTTGTTCTTCCTGTCCTTCACCACCAACAAGGATGTTAAAGCCAATTCCTCCAAGCCCTCTAACTTGCTTCCTAAACACATGAGGCTCTTGAATCAACACTACGCCGCCTGGACCGCCTGCGAGCTTTGCTAGCTCCCCAGTGGCGTCCCGGCTATGCTGAAGGTTGATCTGGCCCACCCGCAGCAGCCCCGCGAATTTAATCGCGACGCCGCTCGGGCGGAATCCTCCTTCCCTGGTCGGAGCCCGTCCGTTCGCCCGCCGCAGGCCGGGCGGAGGCGACCGCACTTCATGTCGGAACTCTGGTTACACTCAGAGTCACAAACTCGAAATACAGCCGCCAGCCTTGCCCGTCCATCTCGCGAGCCACCCCGGACCCCACCGAAAAGAGCAGACGCCATGCCCCAGGTCCTCCTGCCGTCTCCAGGTGCCGCCATTGCCCAACATTGAGCGAGCGGTTCTGGAGCGCAAGCATCCTGACAACATCCTCTAGGTCCACCTCTTCACTTCTGAGCCAAAAGCCGATCCGGACCAGCCATGGGGCGCCCCCTGCCCTTACGGCGCTGAAGGCGATCTCCCCCACCGTCGTCCCGGACCAGCCGTTAAGAAGCCAACTCAGGGACTCGTCATCCTCGGCGGTCACCAAGAACCACCCTGGATCGACTATCCCCGAGTTGCGGAAGCGGAGCTGCAATGCCCTGTCGGATACCGTTATGGCGTCCAACATCCCCGCCAGCAAACTCCTCCTTATTGGCTCCGCCGCTTTCGTCAGGACTACGCCATCCCCCTGTTGGAGGTGATGACTACCCACATTTCCCTCCTACCCGCCGGACCATACGTTCCCGAAGGGTCAGGGCCCGCCCCAGCAGCCGGGATCGTGGCCGCGCCCCGCCCCCGCAGGAGTGGGGACACATTAGCCGCTTCCCCCCGGCCGCCAGCGCTCACCCGCGGCTAACCCTCTTGGCCCGCCTCTCCGGCGGTGTTTCTTTTTCCGCTCTTGGGCGCTTCGCGTACGCGCCCCCAGCTGCCTTGGACCAGCCTGGCGGTCTCGACCGTGGAGAGCCTGATGGTCCTCCCTGAGTCGATGGCCGCCTGTCCAGCTTCCGTCCCTGTGGGCTCGGCTGCGCCTCAAACCTCTTCTTTTCCTGCTCCTCTGCCGACCGCCTGGGGGGCGACACAGGGGTAGAGCCTTTCGGACCCTCCCCCACACCTCGACCCTCGCCCGGTCCCGTTGGCAGGACAATCGCCTTCACTTCCTTTTCTCTCGCCTCACGGTGCCGTCGTCGCACCTGCCGCCAGGCCGCCCGATCCGGCAGCTTCCCAGCCCTTACGACGATCCCTAAGGGTTCACTCGGCTCGGAAGCAGCCCGACCGGCCGCAGAGGCAAAGGGGATTTAAAGATTTTGATCTTAAATACGTCGGACAAACAAAAAGATCTATTGGAATTAGATTTAAGCACAACTAATATGCGGTACTATAGATTGATCTTCCATTGCCCGACATATTTGGGAAAATAATCAGCACGTTGATAATGAGAATCTAAAGTTAGTAAACAGAGTTAGACAACCAGGACAGCCAAATGCTTTCGAAAATGTATACATTGCTAAATATAATAATAATAAAAGATGTATGAATTCGGCTCAGCCACCTATGACAAGTCTATTGATTAGCCACTTGCTCGATAAATAATAAAAAAATTCAGGTGTTTCCGCCAAACGAAATATATTAATTTTTGTTTTGTAGAACCGCCCTCAATCGTTATAGTCCAACTACCTGCACAAGAATATAAAGAGAGTTGTAGATGTAAAAATTATTCATCGTCTGATGACGCTAACTTGATTAGTAGGTTTTTTAATGTGTTGTGGTGATTTGGGTTCTCCAAGTGTACTCACCAGTGCTTGTCTCAGTTTCAAATCTTGTTCTGTTATTGTACTATATACATATATATATATATATATATATATATATATATATATATATATATATATATATATATATATATATATATATATATATATATATATATATTTGTGGGCGTGTGTGTCAAATCCATAGAAAATTTCAGGAACTTTAAATATGGATTCTCCAGAAGCTCTAGCTCTAGCATATTTGAAAAAAAATTTCGAACTTCGAAACTCTTGACCTCTCTGCTGGTAATTTTTTATGTAAGTTTGCTTTAAATACCGCTAAAAACTTTTTATTTCCACAAAAACGTGACTCAACTATTGAATTGGTGTAATTTAAAAATACTGCTTCAAGAATACGCCTGTGTGATTATGTGCTTATTCGTAAATGTCAAATTTTGTATGTATAATGCCAACGATTACATACACTTGCAGTATAGCTAGCGATAAAATGAAAATAGTTTAAAGTTCACCGCCCAGCCTAAATCCGGAATTACACTTCTGTACGTTGAAAGAAAGTGTACAAACAACGTTCGAGTTCTTTGCACTCAGGCAATATCAATCGCAGTAAAGTCGATATGTAAACACCCACACCAAAAGTTAGACTTGAAATTACAAAGTTATAACAAAAGCTAACGCAAACCCAGGATTAAAATATTTTGTAGTTAGCTTACCTTCCATATGATCGTATTGATACAGGGATATGAAGTAAATAAGTTCTAACCCAGCAAGTGTTACATGTTAGCGAACTTTCTTTACATTTCACTACCTCAATTTTTCATATGTTAAACTTTGTAGAGAGTATATCCCTTATCATGTAAACATGAGTACAAAAGTTTATCAAAATAACTTATTTGCAGAGCTCAGATGTCTAAAGATCGTCCCCGAAAAAACTTTGTGACGCAAAATTATCCCGTTTTCTCAAACCGCGCGAAAATTTTGCCAGCTTTGCCGGACGCGGTTGATGCGGGAAGCGCGTCGACGATAAACAACCGTCACGCGCGCTGTCGGTTATCTAGCAACGCGGGCAAGCGGGGGTACGACTGCATCAGTCTTTTATTAGCCAATTTGTTATTGTTTAAGTTGTTTGATACCCGCGTAATATTTGTAGTGGTGACTAACTCGAAGGTTTTTGTTTTGGCATATTATTTAACTATGCCGAAACGCAAGTGTGCGTTCAATGATAGTTTACAAGCAAAATACCCGTTTATTAAGCAAATAAATACTCATTCGGGTGTCAGATGCGACAGGTATCGCACAGAATTTACTGCTTCCCATAGCGGTGCCGATGATATTGAACAACATTTATAGTCTGAAAAACATAAAAATGCCGACCTCGCCGCGGCATCAAGTTCTTCAATGTTAAACTTTTTCAAGAAATCGCACGTGCCAACTTCAAAGGATTTGGATATAGCCGCGGCAGATGGCGTCTGGGCCTATCACACGATACAAGAAAACCACAGTTTTCGCTACAATGGTTGTGCGTTGAAATTAGTTCAATCATATTTCGATCAGAAATTTAGATGCGAAGTTATTGTGGTAAACGTTTTGGCTCGTACAGCGATCAAAGAATGAAATTAGATGATGAAGAAAATTCGAAGATGATCTTAGTAAATCCAACTGTATTAGAATTTCAACGGATGCTTGGTGTCATCCTGCAAAGCAAGAGGTCCCGGGTTCGTTTGTCAGGCGGGCCAACCAGAAGATCACTTTGTCAGACGTGACAAAGTTTTTACAATAATTGTACCTATCTAAATTAATATAACAGTTAGAAGAGTGTAATTGGTATCGAGCAGTTCTTAAATACCTAGTTGTAATTTTTCATGTCAGTATTAGACTGATCGCTAAATATTCCAGGATGTTGAAAATTAAAGATTAAATAACAAATTATTATAAATTATTTTAAAGTTGTCACAATTTAAAGTTAGTGTCCCTCAAAAAGAAACCGAATGTCACCCGAATATGGCATGTGACAAGCCAAATTAATAAATATCTCGAAGAAGATAATGCTATGATCCAAATTATTTGGCGTTTTAAACGCAAAATAATTAAAATCTCTCCTCAAAATTGCTTTGTTAGAGCAACGACGCTTGTTTGGCGTAACTAAGAGAAATATTGAAATTATAAAGTATATACAGCGAAAATATTAATGAAAAGTTCGTTAAAGGCCAAACAAACCTATTGTAAGCTTTTTCGACGATCCTTAAGTAGACTGGTTCCGTCAAACGACAGTGCATTCGTGGCGCTCGATTAATGTGCAGCGTTGCCAGCATGTGCCTTCTACCCTCTCGCCGAGAAAATAATAATAAATAATTAATGTGCTTCGTTCAGGTTCAGAACCGAGTCGTAAAAGGAATACAGGCCACTAACCATTTGCAGTGAGAGTTTATTTAGCAGAAGCAATTTATATCATCTAGTGTTAAAAAAAAAGAAAGGGGTTAAAATAAAACAAATGTTTTCCGTGAGAAAGCCATAGTCTGCGTTATCTTCCCGACCGACAGAAACAGCTATCGTTGTGAACCCATGTCCTCGAGTACATAAGCCAGCAACTAAACAGCATGTGTTCTTTAGTTGAGGCAATCCCGCAAACCAGGAAGACTTACAGAAAACGAGAGAAAAGTAAAATAAAGTAGAGAGGGCTAGATGAATGTTCCCGGAAATTCTCAGCAAGACACTGCCCAGGGTCACTACCGGTACGACAAATTTATATAGGTAATACGCACCGACGTTTCTCCCCAGACAACGTGCAACGAAAGAAATCTCAAGGAACACCCAAGAGAGAGAGAGAGAGAGAGAAGGAGAGAGAAAGTAGAGAGAAGGTAGAGAGAAAGTTGAAGTAAGAAAATATGTATGTGAAAGTCATTTCCAAAAGGGTGATAACGACATGTAGCGAAGGCATGATTGCATCAATGGCGTAGCATTGTGCACTAAAGTCCAAAGACAGCGAGAAACTTTCACAGAAATTTAATCCAAAAGCAAAAATGAGGGTAATATCCACATAAGTTTCGAAAGTCACAACCTTGGTAACGTTGTTTAGTGTTACCGTAACGCCAGCATAACCCAAAGCAGCTTTAAGGGAACCATCAGCAATGTTTGTGGTTGCTGAACATGTCGGAATGGTTGTCGAAACATTCAGAGATTTAATCTTTCGAACAACAACTAGATAAGTATCTGCCCCTGTATTCAATGAGGCTTTAATTAGATAATGTTTAATGACCATGTCGATATAAGGTTGGCTGCCACCAGGCATAGTACTCAACATAGGCACCACATGAGCGAGAAAAATTTCCTCTGTACTAGCACAAAATTCGTTATTCATCTGACAGGGTTTTGTTAGCACAGGGATTTTCAAAATCATTGGGTCGAAAAAGCTAAACTTGTGTAGTTAAAAAATTAGATACATTAGGATTAATATCCTTAGCGACAAATTTCGTTAGTAAGATGGTAAATAAGTTATGAAAGATATTTTACTCAAACCATACTGTAGTATTATCGACAAATCTGAAGAGTCGTCATTGTTATTCCGTAGAAAGACAAACGAAAAACTGAGAGATATTTTTACTACAAAATATTAGGTGGGATGTCGACAAATCTGTAGAGAGTCGTTATTGTCGTTTAGCAAAAAGGTAAACAAAAGTGAGAGATATTTTTACTACGAAAATATTAGGTAGTGTTGTCGACAAAATCGGGAGTCAGAGATAGTCAACAATAAAGGAGTCAGAGATAGTCGGAAGCGGATCAGAAGAACTTGTCCAGAATTTTATATCCAGAAAATACCAGGTACCTGAGATATTTTTATATACGATAAGTAAGGTAAGGTCACAAGGCATTCCGGTGTCAAAATGTGTGGACAATATCTTCCGGGAGAGTCTGTCGGGCAAAAAGTGTTAGTGTTATACGGTACATATAAGATAATAAAACAGTAAATCAAGAATAGGAACAATCTTAATTTCTAGCACAGATCACAAACACAAGCTGTAAGAGAAAAAAACACATATACAAAATTAGAGATACAATCTCTGTTTCTCAATCTGGTAGCAGCACAACTTGGAAAGTTCTTTTTGTCCCTGAGTTATGCCATTATAGTTCGTTAATCGTTAATGATTATTAATCAAAAACCTCCCCAGCCAGCAGGATGACAGTGTAACCGTCCTAAAGAGATTTGAAAGTCCACACCAGAGATTACCTAGTGTACCCGTTCGGAAATAAAAAATTTAATAAGGGATTTATGAGGTATTGAACTAAAAGGTAAATAATAAAAGACCGAGAGTATTTATTTGGCTGTTATTCGCGAGTGATATCTCGCGATTAACCTCAAGTGGATCCAAATCCGGACGATAGTGAGGTCACCATCACCTACTAAACCCTAACCTAAATGCTAAATCTTTCAAATTTATTATTTTGCAGGATTAGGTACACTCAGTTTCATTTAAAGATGAAAGGTAATCAAATACTTACTGGGCTTTATGCTGTAATGCCTAAGTCCTAGATTTATTAGATCTTCAAGTCAGAACACTGTTACTAGGATACTTACTTAACTTACAGATATCTAGATAGTAGATATGAAGAATTTCCAGCCATACTACTACCAGGATTGAAAAGGTTTAGGGAGAAATTGTTTATTCAATCAGACAGATATTAAAAAAATATATACTTAAATTTATTGACATAAATAGTCGGGGAGCAATTTGAGTTCGTACTCCTGGTAAATCAAAATAAACATTGCATTTCACAGGAAAGAAAACAAATATTAAATGTTACAAGAAAGAAATTAATTATTGCATATAACAAGAATGAAAATGGATAATATGTTACAAGAAAGTAAATATTGCATATAGCAAGCAAAAAACTGAACATTAAATGTTTAAGTAATTGTTTTTCTATCAGATCTACTGATGTTCTCAAATTTTTAACATGTTAAGTTTATTATTAGGTTTATTATTCTTTAAAGAAAAATTCTGAGAGAGGCTCAGGCAATACAAAGTCAAGTCAAATCGCTGTTTACTAATTATAATTGAAAATTTAAAACATTTGAAGGTTAGGAAGTTCATAAACAAGATATTGATTAATTTTAAATTACACAGTGCTATTTCTGATTTTACATAAATGACCAAATATTAAGAGAAGAATACAAAATACAGCTATTATAAATGACAATCTCACTGGTTAAAGCTTGATTTAATATTACTGGTTCAAAGTTTATACTGCAAGTTGGTAGAAAATGTGGGTGACGTATGAATGTTATATTCGTTTGGTTTCAAAAATCACATACACAAAAACTCAAAATGAATCACAGAAACTGGAGTATACCTGGGATTTCAAGGGCCCCAATCACCTGTTGATTGATTACGGATGTTTCACATGTGGACCTCAGCTATTAGTGCCCACCATAGTCTCTTAATTTCTCCCGAGATAAGTCAGGAAGTGGTGAAAAGCATTTTCGTGGGTGATGACCAGGTAAATTCTACGTATCATGTATCATAAGAAGAGATGGGTAAACATGTAGTTCAAACCTACTGCTCTTGGAATGAGGTAGCAGGCAGGTACTTTAACTGAAACTTCTGCGACCAGAATACACCTGAGGATATGCGAAATTGACTGATATGAAAGCTGATTTGCTTCAGAGATTGGAAACCAAAGTTGTACACTCGAGATTGCGTCAAAAACTTTCATTGTATCGGGAAACAAAGGCTTGAATGTTCGAGTCAGTTTTCACTTAAAACGGGCTATTAATTTCTACTTAAACCGAGATCAAGTCATTTGTAGCACCCACCGACAGCTATATTAGCGACATTAGTTGTAAAAGATAGGATTTTAACCCCTTTTTGGCCGATAAGGAGGTCCGTAAGTTCGCAGCGTTGTTGACTATGTGCTCGCCAAACCCCCGACTCTCTGCGACGCAAGCATGTCATGATCTTCTCTGACTTTGGCGCGTTTTTCCACTGATCATCCATTTAGCCCCGTATGTGTGAGGAAGACAGATAGCGTCGAACTCCCCTTAATACATTCTGGACGCGGCCCGATTTTTGCCAGCCTGACGCATTTTGTAACCGTCTCCTATTGCGTCATTATGACATCAGTTTAGGATTTACCGAAAACTTCTAGGACAATCACGATCTTTTTTACTTAAGGAAACATTCCGTCTCTCGATATTTCAATGTCAACGTACATAAAAGGAATGCAGTATGGGTATTACGATGGTAGAAGTTATTAGCGAATTTTCAATAGATAATTTCAAACCTAAAATTTTAATTGCTTTCCAGAGGTAAGGTCACCTGCTATCATTTAAGCTTATTAGGGGTTCTATTTACGTAAGTGAGGGAGTAACGGTGGTGAATAAAAACACAATCGTTACAGCTTTCACTTCTAATGTATTGATCCAACGCCTTCTCCGTGGTCTTTAGAATAAAGGATGTGAATCTAATGGGACTAATAGGACTTTGCTTTGTCCATAGGGTGACGTCCTGTTTTTGGTATAAACACCACATTTGACTAGCAGAATATAGCCTAGGATTAGACAAGGATTAAAGGAAAGCAAGAAAGAAAAATGAATTTTATAACATTTTATTCAATAAAATACAATACATATAAAATACATTTTAATAAAGCAAATTTGTCGACAAATATAAAATAAGGCACATTAGTTCATAATAAAATCTCAAAAATATGACCTTTACTGTTGATTTCATACAACTACACATCATTTTAAGAAATGGCATTTTCACGTAAAGACCTTAATATGGATCCAAAGGAATAAACTAAGTCATATTTTCTTACACAACTCTATAAAGCTAACGTTAATAATAAAGCAACTATGTCATGGCGAAATAAGTATGGCCACTTGTTTTTTTCTTATAAAAGCACCAAACGTTGTGTTTAAAAATTAAAACTGTCTCTTTATAAAAGCAGGATATGTTTGAATGGTACATCATACTATACACTATACCTATACAATTATAATGTATATATTGTTTATGTGAAAAATATATACACAGTGTCCCAAAAATATCATTGCCATAAACATAATAAAAAAATACCAGCTTTCTCATAAAATCTTGTCTCAATGAAACATTAACACTATTAAAATTTGTTTCACAGTAATTAGAAAGACAAGTACAAAACTACCTAACCATGAAATTTGGGGGCATCCAAGAAATCGAGATATACCTACATTATATGACCCTATGAATAAAATTATATTTTTAAAGACCTCCACTTCATACAGCAGTACCTATAGTAGTGCAGGCGAGTATTTTCATACATGTATTAAGTGTATAATCTGTTTGACCTGTAAGAGCCGAGTTCAAATCAGCAATCGATTTCTCTTCACTTTTTTACTAAATCATTATAAGGTAAAAGTATCTTATGGAAACAAACATTTGGCTATACACGCAGTGTCATCTTAAGTTTTATTCACTATTATATTTTAAGAATCATGAGGAACTATAATAAATAAACACATTTATGAACCTAACTGCAGTCCCAGGTCAGTGGGCGGCAAGGTGAAGTGTGGCACACTGGACAGAGTTCATCAAGAGATTTATTATCAGTGGACGGGAAATTGGCTGAACAGACCTAAATGCAAGCAACCAGACAAGATGGTAGGCAAAAATGTGGTTGTGAAAGCTCTTTTCAATAATTTACTGGAGGTAGTCAAATCCTTGCAAGAAATTTATGCATTTTTCTTTCAGTGCTGAATCAAAGTACGAGGCAGGTCATCTGCTACGTGCTGTGAAGAATTTCGAATTTATTATCAACTTAACATTTTGGGCTACCATTCTTCAAGGAATCGATCAAGTAAATATTGAAATTAAAAAGTAAGATATACAATTCTGGCACATTTCGTCGTTTTAAGGAAAGTTCTGACCAAAACTTTGTCAAGAGAAAATCCTATGGAATGTTGAATAGAAGAGGCTAAAACAGTAGCTGAAGAAATTGGAGATGATCATATTCTAACAAATAAATGAATTTTGAAGCGCAAAAAACATTTTGGTGAACTGTGTGAGAACGAATAACAACCACTTTAACCTTTTCAGCTATTTTCTAAAGCAATAAAGATTGTATTTGATCAAACCATATCAGAAATTAAAAGGAAAATTGACAGTGCTACCATACTAAACCTAAATTTTGTATGTGTCAGTGGTCATGAAATATTGAATATGTCAATTTAAGAATTGCAAAAGAATCGAGTAGATCTAGAACAAAAATATGAGCAAGACTTAAATACATTTGAGTTCTGCCCGGAACACGCCATTTTTAAAGAACAAGCGCTTCTATCTCTTGCAACAGATCTACACCCATGATTTGCAGAATCTTCTTTCAATTAGCATATTGCACTGCTTACGCTTTCAACCACATCTGCAAGCTGAGAACGAAATTTTATAAAACCTAAACTTATTCAAAACTATCTGCGATCATTAATTAGCCAGGAGCGTTTATCAAGTCTCATGATTCTAGCCATCGAAAATTAAATCGCACACAAATTAATTATAACGTGGCGATAGACTTAAATGCAGAGCAATATGGCTTGCAGACTAAAATTTTAATTTTTGTTACTGGCCACTTAATATTTTAGTTAGTATTAGTGATTGAGTTTTTAAGTATATAATTTTTGTTAAACGTTATACTACTCGAGTTTTAACGAAAAAATTACAATTTTCACCAAATCACCCCCTACCCCCCGAAGCGATTTTAATCAAAAACAATCCGAACCGTTCGTTTGTCGGGTGCTAACTGTATACGAAATTCGAAGACGATATCTCAATTTCTTCTGAAGTTATCGTGGCTACAAGCAGACACACATACAGACAAAAAAATGTTCGTTTCCAAATCATGTCTTCTGTACGTTTTGATCCTTTTTACGACGTTTAAGCGAAATAAAATTTTGAAATTTTTGTCGCCGATGCCATACTGCCACACGTGACAATGTGGAAGTAATAATAAAAAATATTTTACAGGAAGAAACCAAATGACAGTTCAAACCTCCACACAATGCATATTTACATTGACATATGCTAGTTTCATAAAAAAATCCGAATAACATATAAAATTAAATGTAATAATCTTACTAAAATGCTAAAATAAACTTATACATTATATTTGCCCTATGATGGGCCAATAACTTAAAATCAGAATAAATATCTAAACTAAGTGAAAGATGTCTGTGAATGGTATTGTGCTGAAAAGTATATACTGTTTCTCTTCAGACTTATTAATTTGGGAAATAAAAAAATGCTTTTTGCTTCTTATTCCGTTCATATATGATTCCAAATCATTAATAAGATTTATTATTGATTTAAAAAATGTTTATACCATTTATAAACTTCCTGAGTTTTAGACTGCAAACAAAAAAACCCCACCAATATGCATAGAGAATAAAGAGTAATCAAACAGTATTAATGTATGATTTACTGACCCTGGATTTTTTTGAAGACATTCGCACTTTGATGCTACACTAGTCTCGTTCTTCTAAGTTTAACGGTACCAGAAGTAATTTCGATGACAAGAAACCTGGATAATATGAATCAAAATTGAAGCTGTATGAAACGAGCATTGGTAGAATCAGTTCCATAACATAAGAGTGATGACATCTGAACTCTGGCCACATCTTTATCATAGCTTCTGCAGTTATGAATTTGGAAAATACTAGATTTTCAGGTAAACCACGTCCAAGACTCAAAGAGTGAGATTTTAACAGTTTTTCAATTATTGTAAGATATTTTGTGAATGCCAGTTTGGATACAGAAAGGGCAAATCAACAAGATTACGCAGGCTTTTAATAAAAAGTTAGAAATTAGTACAGAATTTTTAGACCCCAGTACAGACTTCAATTGTGTTTAAGCTTTATTATTATGGAATATGTCACAATCACAGTGAGGAGTTATCTTTCAAATAGACGGCAGATGGTTTCATGCGGTAGGGTTAGGTTAGGTTTGTATGTGAGTGGGCCATATCGGTCCCTTCACCGCGACCTTATGGTCTATTGTGGCTCATGCCTAAAGTCTATATTTCGCCCAACAAATCCAGCCTCCTGCAGAGGTCGATAATCTTTGTGGACGAAAGTTGATCCAGATCTTCTGGAGCAAGCTTTACCTTGCCAAAGAGCAGGTATCTAGTCCTGTCCGCTGCCGGACAGTAACACAGCACATGCTCTGCTGTTTCTTCATTCTCCATACACAGCCGGCACTCGGTCCCCTGACCGACCCCAATACGGTGCATGTGGTGCCGCAAGCGGCACTGTCCTGTATACAGGCCGACTAGAGTACTCAGTTGTTGTCTGTCCATCTCTAGAAGTTTTTTAGCCCTTGACTCAGACAGGCCATTTATGAAGGCCTTAGAGTGGGCTAATCCTGGAATATTTTGCCAATATTGGATTGTCATTCTTTCTGTCCAGGTCTTTAAAGTGCGTTTTGCTGTGCAAGATGTTATCCGCAGCACCGGTTCTGGTCCAACAAAGTCACTCTGGGCCCCACACCTGGCAAGCGCGTCGGCCGCAACGTTGCCGTCATGGTCCGAGTGACCCGGTATCCAGACCAGCGACACCTCATTACAGCTGCCCAATTCGTTAAGGGCAGATTTACAACTCCATACCGTCTTTGAATTACACTGGTAGGAACCAAGAGCCTTTATTGCAGCTTGGCTATCTGCATATATCTTTATCGATTTGTGTGTATCCAGGTTTTTTAAACTTTCCCTAGCACAAATCTCGATGGCATACACTTCTGCCTGGTATATGGTTGCGTACTTGCCGAGGCTAGCTGATAGTCTAGCATCGGTGCTGCCTCCATATGCGCCAGCTCCTACTCCCAAATTGGTTTTGGAGCCGTCAGAGTACCAGCTAAGGTCCGCTCTCAACAGGGTCGTTTTATTTTGTTCCCAGTCCTCCCTTTCCGGGAGGACGATCTTGAAAGACAGATCTCTGCTGATCCTTGTAGGCATCAAGTCTGAGACCATTCCCAGAATCCCGTGACCATGCAGTAGCATGTTGTCTAATGTAAAGACGAAGGAGTTCCACAGGGTTCGATCCTCAGCCCATTATTTTTCTTAATATTTATAAGTTATCTTCACACTGTATTCCTGAGAAATTGATATTCTTCTGATGACACCACTATAATGTCATCTTCTCAACCTGATGAACACATGAATTATAATGAGTTGCAACGCTTTTCTGATGGTAAGGCTTGGTTCAGTGCGACTCAGACTACTCAATTTTCAGTTGTCAATACAACTGATGTCTCGGTGAAATATTTAGGTCTTTGTATCGATCCATCTTTACGGTGGCATAAACATGTTGATTACATGCGAGACTGCTGGCTAGGTGTAATTTTCAGATCTACTGTTTAATGCAGTTGGCGATACTCTAAGTAGCAAAGCTATTTTCTTTTTCAAACTTTGATAATAATATCAGATATGGTAAAAAATTTTGAAGCGCATGTGTGTCGGTTAATGGAGTATTTGTCCTTCTGAAGTATACTGTAAGACAGTTGGCTAGTGTAGGTTGTCGGGAGAGTTGTAGAGATCTGTTCCCAAAATTAAAAATCATGACATACCTATGTCTCTTTATATACGAATGCATTATGTATGTTAAAATAAATATTGAAACATATCCAAGTGCATATCATAGTTACAACACAAAAACAAAAGACAATATAATTATATCATTTCATCATTTTGGTAGAGCATGGAAACACCAGACAGCTTGTGTGGCATACAAGGTCTTTAACAGTTTGCCACTGCCACTTCATCAATGGTCACTTAGAGATTTTAACATACCTTGTGAAGTTATTTGCTACAGAATGCATTTTACAGTACTGAAGAATTTTTAAAGAAAAGTACCACAATGAATATTTCATTGCTTAATATATTGACCTAACCCTCTCAAGTTGTAATTTAGTGAGTTTCCATTTTAATTTTTAATCGTGTTGGTCTTGAGATGGTTTTTATATTTTGTTAGTTATTTAGTTAGTATTTCTATATTTTAACATAATGTTTTGTAACTTTCATTTTTGTTTTTGTATGTCCATCCATGACATAGTAGAAGCATTGCATTGTATGATGCTTAATAAATTATTATTATTATTATGTATGCTTTTCCTCGCTCAAGCAGTGTTTATATGCTATAATACGGGTACAAACCAAGTACTTAGGATCCACTATTCTGGGACAGGAACGATCTAACTATTCTGCAGGTGTTGAGAATTATGGATTTCTGGATAGTGGGTAGAATATTGAATAATTTTAATTATAGCTGTTTCAGCTGGTGTACGAACTTTACATGAACCGGTCCATTAACGGATAGGACAAACGGGTATATGACAGCATTCTCGACTTTCCGCATATGCTTTATTTGTTCCACCAATTAATAATAATAATAATAATAATAATAATAATAATAATAATAATAATAACATGCTTCTATTGACAATTGTGTGTATTTAGTTATTTTTGTTGCATATCTCTTTTGGATTATATGGTTGAGTGATACTGTGAAATCTATCAGTTGGACTTGATGTGTCTCTCTGTCTGTCTGTCTGCAATGGTCGGATCTAGTATAATTTGACGTTGCGGTTTTCTAGTACTTCGTCAGGCTGGTATTTGTAGTAAGTGGTAGTTTCATGAATCAGCAGTGTTAGAGACTGGTGAACAATTTTTGCAGCTTCATCATGTCTTGCTGTATACTCATGATTTGCTAAAGAGGGGCAAGCACCTGTTATATGCCCGATGGTCTCTGAGCTACCCTAGCATCTTTGGCATTTGTCAGTTATCCCATCCTTTATTATAAATATTTGATAGTTTTTAGTGTTGATAACCCTATCTTGTATGAATACCATAAATTCCCCTGTTTCGCCACGTAAACCTCCCTGCTTCAGCCAGTTCACTGTTGTCGCTTTGTCCACACATGGCTGTCCTCGTGTATTGGGTAGGTACCATGCAACTTCTGTGCCCACTTCATTTTTGCCTCCTCTGTGGCTGTATATCTGACCATTGGAGGCGGATTACTGGGCAAATTAGGTGGTGTAAATTTCCGGTCATTTAGACAGGCAACAGAGAAAAGTGGATGTTATTCAGCTTTCTTATGGAAGTAACTATTATAACTTAATTTGTTTGTCATTACAACACTTTCTCAGATTCAACATGCCTCATCCACCCTCCGATTTTGGTAATAACATCCGTTCTACAGCTGAATTATGTGAGTAACGGAAGAGCAAACGAATTTATTGCCTTCATCTGGTTTGCTGCTGTTAGTGCAACTCTAAGTACTGAAGTGACACAGGCATCAGTTGCTGTTCAACTTTTCATTTATGGCGCGATGTTGTATTCCTGGAGTTGCAAAATACCTAAATACCTATAGTTTTGTGTTTCACAAAGATCTTGGATCATTTCATCCTCCGGAAGTTGGTAGCTGTCAGTTTGCCTTACTTTTCCTCGCTCTAGATATAACGTTTTGCACTTGTCCAGTCCAAACTTCATTTGGATATCATCTGAGAAATATTTGGTGATATTAATGGGCTTTTCCAGTTGCTCAAAGCTCTTGGCATGCAGTTTCAAGCCATCAACATAAATAAGATGAGAGAAGGAATTCATAATATCCCATTATGCCGATACTAGTTACAGTCTGACTTCCAGTGCTCCCCACTTAACTGGGGAGTTTTAATTAAATTTATTATTATTATTATCAAAGCAACAACCTATTAGTGATGGGTCGTTATTTAATTATCTGTTATTTTTAAACGGTTGTCGAGCCGCAACGATTACCACCAGTTATGGATTTATAAAAATAACAGGTACAAAAGAACGCTTTTTACACTAAAATAGAATTCGGACTCTTATCTGTTTCAGTTCCACTGCAACTAGGTTCGATGAATAAACATCGGTTTTCATCGGCAACTGTTAAATTTAACTATTTAACGGGATGAATGGACATGAGACTGGGAATGCTAAATATGTATGGGTATGGGTATACAGTATAGAGCGGACTTTACTTCATAACATATTACTTAACACTTAACACGTTATTTATACTAGTGTGCTCGCTCTCGCTCACTTTGGGAATGTAGGATACTATCGATCGACTATCCAGTTTAAAATAACAGATAAATAACTAAAGCTGTTATTTTCAATGGTTATTATTAAATAACGTTAACGGCTTCAACTGTTAATAGAAGATAACCGTTTTGCCCATCACTACAACCTATAGTGTCACATGCACACACATATGCACGATTTAAAAATTCTCTTAAATTCATATTCTAGATCATATCAGATGATGATGGCATGTGTGAAACTCACACCCAAAAAACTTTGCTTTGCTTCTTGTGGTTTAATAGAGTTTTGTTTTGAGTAATAAATATTGCTGGTGTTTATTTTTGAGTTAAAAACACAGAAGTTATAAACTTCTATCAACATATTGTTTTTAAAAATGCTTATGAAGAAGAAAAGTTTCAAAAAAGATCAAAAGTATTTGGGTTATGGAAATGTTATAAGTGGGACAGGTAACATGTAATTCAATGAAAATTGACTTATCACCTAACAATGTAGAAAGAACCATAAACTTACTAGAATTATGTTTTAACATCCTGAACTCCTAAAAATATGTCACATAGCATATGGCACTTTAAAAAGTATGTTTTACTGTATGAAGCCTTAAATGGCATATTTTTATAGTTATAGTAAATATATAAAAATTGTAAAATATGTTAATAAACTAAAACAGTAGAAATTTTATATAAATAAATATGTTTCGCAATGTATCAAGACTTATCATGTTATGGAAAATATAAATTGCATTCATTTTCAACAAAATAATAAGGCAACAAATTAAAGCAAACTAATAGAAACATTATGGCAACAAAAAATATCACATGAGGTATTGCAAAAACAGATCTAAATTGTGTTAGTATAATACCTTAGTATTAACGTTTACAGATCTATATGAGGACTTGTGTTATCTTTAATAGTAACACTATCTTCAGTGTCACTTATGTAACCCGGCTCTCCAGTATAGTGAGTCGGATACAACAACAACGGAGCGGCAGAATATGCTTTTAGGTTCCTCTGAGGAAAATAACCTTTCCAAGTTACTTCTGGGTGCTTGTCAAAGAGTATTGGTAAATATTCATCAACAGGTAAAAGTTTTGATAAAGGATTAGCATCTAAAAGTTTTCTAGCACCATGTAAACTCAGAGCATAGCCAAGTGTCCAGTAGGAATAGCCAGCTTCCACAAGAGAATATGATCCTTCAACATATGGTTCATCTTGCTCCTGTAAACGTTTTCGACCAAAATATCTGAAATAATAAATATTTACTCTAATAAAATATGAAACATAACACCATCTCTTTACGACGAGGACAAATAAAACCAATGACTGGAAAGACAGAGATAAGAAACACTGGCTTTTTCACTATTTGCACCTGGCATGAGAAAAAGCTACGCTTAAAATTAAGGGTGTGCGAAGCTTTGAAAATTCAAACCAAACCAAATTTTCGGTTCAAAAAATTCTACGTGTGAGACAATGTTAAATTGCATCGAGGTTGGAAAAACATAAATCTCCAAAATAGTTCGAAATTTGAACTTCACAGGTATTCAATGCTGCCAAAAGGTATCAAAATTTTAACTGAGTAGCAGCTGTTTAATCATGGTATTGGTTGAGTCGATAGCATGATTTCAGGGGACTTCATTCATGTGTACTCTTGACAGTTAGTGGGACAAATCTGGGCCTAACTGGGCCATTTAACTGTTACAGAATTAATTTTTTTATTATTATATATATATATATATATATATATATATATATATATATATATATATATATATATATATATATATATATATATATATATATATATATATATATATCCTATCATCCTAATTCCTTTTTATTTTTGAAGGCAGTGCTCGAAAGTGATTGGTATCAGAATTTCACAACATGTATTATGGTAATTTTACACCACACTAGGTTAAATATGCTTTGTTTGACAATAATAATAATCATAATAATAATAATAAAGATGCTTTATTCCATATAACCTCAATATCTGTAGAAAGAGTCAAAACAAACAAAAAATCATATGTATGGTGGCGATAAGACTTATCATGGATCTGGCGTATGAAAGCTTGCATGCCTGTGCGCTATAAGGGCCATAAAGAACACCCCCAGAGCAGTACCTACCTCCACTTTGCATATTCATATAAGGAGAAGCTCACTCAGTGGTGCATATGCTAATGGAAGGTCAAACACAGTGCCCAACAGCACGAAGCAGGGTATCAGAAGCTGCACAAGAAATTGAAGGCAGAAAAGATTATGGGTATGCTCAGTGGCAGTATGGTTATTTGGTACAGCTTAAAGAAAATGTTGAAATATAAAAATACCAGGAACGGAAAGATGGAAAACGGCTCTCCTGTAGCAGCACAAACAATCTGGTACACTGGTGGGTCCAAAACAGAATTAGGTGTTGGATCAGGAATTAACAGAATAAAGTTAACAGTCAAAGTTTCAGTAAGTCTATGGAAACAAATATTCCAGGTCAAAATGGCTGCAATACTACATTGTACAAGAAAGAATATTGATCAAAAATTACGAAACACTCAATTGTCATAATATACTCTGAGCCAAGCAGCACATTAAAACAATAGTTCCCATGGAGATCAATTCAAAAAGAGTATAGGATCGCCTGAAAATCCTAATAGAACTATAAAATCAAAACAAAGTGACTGTGGATTCCAGCACATGGGGTTCATAAAGGGAATGATAATGCAGATAACTCGCCAAGGCGCATCCAGGCCACTAGTGTACTCAGAATACTTTTCCATCTACTCAGGCCAAACATTAGGAGATACATTAATTAATGAAAATGAAGCAAAATACTGGAGTAGTGGAAAAACTTACAATGATAGAGACAGGCCCAACCATTCATAAATGAACCTTCACCTAAATTCTCCATTTTTTGAGGTTTTGGAAAACAACCTATGTTTAAGTTAGTGTTGCCAAAAAGCAATCTGCAATTACCACCATAAAGTATAAAAATTTTCATTATCAATCGCTGTAAGCACTACCAACAACTAATCATATTGTTGTAATACCAATGCATAACTGTCACATCCCAGTGGGTACAACTAACTGTCAGAAATATAAATGAGTAAGGTCCCCTGAAACTACTGCCGCTGCTGCTCTGTTACCGAATTAGGCAGGGTTGCTATGCCTCTACGGAGTTAAAACTTCACTACCTGTGGCAAGTGCCTTGCACATTCAACCTCGGACTATTTTTGAATAACGAACTTCGAAGTATTTCAGGGAATTACGTATTCCGAATTTCAAACCATTTTAGCATCACACACCTCCGTGATGCAGTGGAACGAGTTTTTAGCTGTTAAGTGGAGTGTCCAGATTCGATTCACGGTGGTTGCAGTTTCGGTCACTGTGTGTTGGGTGTGTGTCCGTTGTCTTTTCTATGTAATCTCCCCCCGCATAAGCTGCTCAGAGCTTCTGGACGGTAGGGTGTCATTTATGTGGTGTCATTTATTATCATTATTAGTATTTATCGCCTAGTGCTTACAAATTTTTAAGACCAAAGGTTTGGTGTGGGTTCAGTTTAAAATTCTAAAGCTTCACACCACCCTAATTTTACAACAGATTAAGTTATGAAAGAAAAGCATATTTTACTTACACAAGATCCCAATCGTTTATTCTGCTGACTTCAGTCATCACATTTACTACTTTCATTCTAAAAAATGGCTCAAACCGTATATCATCTTCAAGAACAAGAATTGCTTCATAACCTTTATTAACAACCTACAATAGTGATTTGTTTACTATTAACAGTCTATTATCTATTATTATTAAAGATGTATAATGTATTAACTTTGATAAATTAATTAAAATAGTACTTTACCTCTTTCCATATATTATAGTGGCTTAAAAAACATCCAATTTCGCCCATCGTCATAGGTCTAAATACATTAAGATTAATAGTTAGAACCAACATCATAATAATAACTGCATTTGTAACCAATCTACCATGCAATGATTGGGTATGACTTGAATAATAGTGTATAATTATATAGGCAATTATATTAGTCATTCTTAACAGGGATAAAGTTTGCAACCACAGGGGGGACTAGAGTGAATAATTGCAATAAATAATTTTTTGACAGCCTTCACTTTTATTTTTTAAATAAACAATGAACCATGCAATAATTGAGTATGACTTGAATTTTAGTGTATAGTTATATAGGCAATTATATTAGTCGTTCTTAATAGCCGTAAAGTTTGCAAATAGGGGGGGGTTGGGGTGCTAGAGTGAATAATTACAATAAATAATTGTTTGACTGCCTTCACTTTGATTTTTTAAATAAAATTGTCCTATTTGACATTTGACAATGAGCTTAAGATGTTCTCTCTCTTGTAGTTTTTCACAAACAGCGCATGACTTATTTATTGTTCTGTATTTCAGTAAGTGGAGCGTTCTCCATGGAAGCTGAGGAAGCACAGCTTCTATTGCAAAATGAAAAAAGTACCTACTAATATTTTTTTATTTGAAAACATTTCTTCATATGTTGCCTAGAACCATTGTTCAATCTTCAGACACCGCCCATGAGCGGCAGATTAGCGCCTACCGCCGGAACACAATCATAGGCCGAACACACCAGATCATGCTGCCGAAACGCAAAGTTAAGGTATGCCAACTTGAGGCAAGGTATGCCAACTTGAGGCATTTGAAACTCCAAAACTGTGAGAAATGTGAATGGTTCAAAATATCTGATTATCACAAGATTGTAGATTCAGCTAATTATTTTTTTTAATTTTATGTCCAGTTATTAATTTTTCTAGCGCCAAAAAATAATGCAACTAAAAAATAATTGAACTATATTGTTAACTTTCTACTTCTCCCTATCCTATCTACTAATTTTATTAACTATACAAATGAAAATGATTGTAACTGGCAATTTTTTTGTGAAAAATTATTAGTTGCATGCAGTCACATACACCTTTGTTTTCTTGCTTTCGAATGATAATAGTGACGTGTGACAGTAGTGTAGGTTTGCTTCATATTGTGTATATCAAATAAAAGTTCCAGGAGTGCCCATCATTGATGAATTACCCAAAAACGTACCATTTTCCAAGTTGCTCAACAAAATTTTTGAAAATCGTAGGCTCATTGTATCAAAAAATATAAAACATCCCAGGCAGACCGAAATCACTGTCACAAACATTAAAAACACCATGGATAAAAGACAAGAATTCTTTCAAGGTTCTAATATTTTGCCTGAACCAAAACAATTTAATAAAATTACGAAATTGCCTGATTATAAAATTAATGCAATCTTTTGAATACATCGTTGGATGCCCACAGCTGACAAGGAATACTAAATATTATGATGCAATTCTTCCGAAAACGATGGGGAAACTACTAAGAAGGAGGCTGCTAAAAAACCAATTAGGCCCTACTATTATTAATACTAACTAGCACTTTAAGTATTTTTTTAATGTACTATCAAAGAATAATAAACACATTTCCACAATATATTTTTTCTATAATGTGCAATAGAAAAACTAAGTTACATTTAAAAGAAACCACCCCCCACCACAGTTTTAAGCTTTATTTGTCTGTGATCAATTTTTAAAATCTATAATATAGCTCTTTCTTATTCGCTATAGAAAAACAAGGTTGTATGTGGCAAAAGAAACCTTTCTAGTGGGAGACAAAACTTGTATGTAACTTTTTGAATCAAAATATTTTTGCTTACATTTGAATTTTGAAGTATTGCTTGGTGTGATTTGAGGAAAACATAAAATGGTAAATTAAAGCAATTCCATTTTCGTAACATTCCTAATCTTTTAAATCAATTTTATCAAAACTATGATTAATGCATCTACATAGAACCTTATAATGTTGAAGTGACGAACTGCCATTTTTCAACTTTAAGATTGAATGTTTTGGAAATGATGGATTTATTTAAATTTGACGTAAAACCTCACAATAATAATATACATGGTTTTTGATTAAAAACAATAAAGACAGGATCCACTTCTAGACAAATGATTGTTCTAATGCGAACGTCAGAACCCTAGCTCTAACAGTTTTCTGTAAACATTTAACAAGCAGTCACTAGTTAAGAATTATACATAAATGCAAAAGATTATCAAAAAGCTTGTGGTAAAGCAATTAACGATAGACAACTAACCACACATACATTCTAAGACAATTGACGTTGCTGAAAAAATAGGATTTAGTCTAAATCTGTAACTGTGGACAAACCTAATGGAGCAATGCAACACAGAATTATATTTACCTTTTATGATATGGATCTGCGTATTCTGGTAAAATTGAAACTCCTTGAAGTGTGCTCTTATCCAGTAGCCTATAAATGTAAAAACACTATTTTCAACAAGTTATTCTTATTAGCATTAACTAGCAATGATTTCTTAATATTAAATGCAGCTACATTTCCTATACTTAATACAAAAAACAATTAAAAACATAACATGTACAACTATACTAACTTACAAAAAAAAAGCTTAGGGGAGACTGTTTCACAGTGAAACATTCAGGTTTAAAATAAAGCGTTTGAACATACATTATCTGCCATCTCGTGAATGAAAGTTCAATTAGCATTGTAGCTATGAATTCGGAATATGTCATCTTTTCGGTGGCAGTATAGTTTGCGGTGCAGTCCAACTTGGTGAAAAGTGTTCAACTTACTTTCCATGTGCTTTTCCATAGGCGATTTCAAAATTGGATATGTATATTTTCAAGTAATTCATATCTTAGGCGAAAGCCTTGATATTTTATGATGTAAGTAATCTTTGAACTGTTTTGAATTATTTGATGTTTAGTTGAAACAGACTTTTTTGTTCGAGGGTTATACATGGTGTGGACCAACATATTTCAGTCTACCTCACCCATGTTTGATTATGCCCCATGTATCTTCTTATATTCATTGTGATTTAACCACCACAGACAACTAAAAATTGTATTACATAATTTGTATAATATTAGTGGCTTAAGAAAAAATTTTGAAAGGACAGGCATTCTGTTTGCTACAATTTTTCGCTCTGTAAGAAAGCCGAAACAGAGTCTGCTTGAACAGATAAGGCTTATGCCTAAATACAATTCAAGACAAATATTTAATAAAGAACAAGAAAAGGAATTAGTAGAATATATTCTCACTCTGTCGATAATGGGTTATGGCTTGACAGCTATAGAATGTAGAAAATTGGCATATGATATGACCAGAAGAAATAAAATGAAAAAAGAAACGTTATTCGAATATTAGTATCCGTTTCCCTGAGGGATGCAGCTTATTTAGAATCACATCATTCAATCCTCATAATGTATCGACATTCTTGAAGAAGTTGGAGGCAATTTATTGTCGAAGTGAGGAATTTTCTAATGGTTCACGAGTATATAATTTAGATGAAACGTCAACCACAACTGTCCAGAATCCAAAAAAAAATTATTGCTCGAAAAGGAATAAAGCAAGTTAATAAATTCACAAGCAGCGAGAGATGGCAAAATGTGACTACATGCTGCATAATCAATGTTCTAGGAACAGCACTGCCACCCGTGATGGTTTTTCCACACAAGAATTTTAAACCTTACATGACCAATGGTGCACCTAATGGCATGCTGGGCCTTGCTACTACTTCTGGGTGAATGTGTACTGAAATATTTCCCCAAGTTATCGATCATTTTGTAAAATTTACATTGTCAAGTAGAGAGAATCCTACACTCTTGATAATGGACAACCATAAGAGCGACATTTCTGTAACTACAATAGATCAAGCTCAAGAGAATGGTATAACAATGTTAGCTTTCCCATCTCATTGTAGTCATAGATTACAGCTGCTGAATGTGAGTGTTTTCACCTCTTTCAAAGCTCATTATAATTCTGCAGTTTGACTTTTCCATCATCCAGGAATGCCAATGACTTATCAAGTTGTAGAATGTGTTGTAGCCGCTTATGATCGCTCAATGAAGCCCACTGACATAACATCAGGCTTTAGAAGAAGTGAATTATTTCCATTAGAAGAAACATATTTAATGAGAGTGATTTCATCATGTCTTCTGCTGTTACAGACGGACCTACTGTAGATTGCCAAGAAACTTTAACCTCTACAGCTGATCAGGCACCCAAACAAAAACAAGAATTTGTTTCACCTGAACAGTTTAGATGTTATGCTAAGGCTGCTGAAGGGAAAAGAAAAATTAACAAAAGGAAATGAAAAAGTATGATCACAACAGATATCCCATGAAAAATATCATAGAGGAAAAAGAGCAAAATAGAAGAAAGACACCAATCAAAGCCGTGGCGAACGCTAAAAGCAAACTAGAAGAATCATCAGATGAAAATAATGAAATCCTGTCGCTAGATTCAGAAATGGAGGACTGAATTCCTGAAGTGAATCCAAATGCATTCGAAGATCTTCTGTGCTCCCCAGAGGTTGGAAATGTTGTCCTGGTAGAATTCAAAATTGAAGAGAAAACCGAGAAAAAAGTTTATTACATAGGCCAAATCTTGCATGAGAAAAGTGACTTGTGTGTTCAATTTTATATAGAAGACATACAAAGATAGGTGACAAATTTGTATTGCAAATAGTGCCTGATATTGCGACAGTTGCCGAGAGTGCTATCAAAATTAAATAAGCATGGAAGGACCAAACGGCAAGTGGATTTGCTTTCCTTCGAAATAGGTTTCAACAGCATCCAACTCCATTAAGGATTTTCTTTAATACATCTGGATGTTCCCAATAACAATTTTCTGTGTTTATCAGAATTATTTGTTATATTTTATGTTAGATTTTTTAGTTTCTTAGTGAATTTTCTTTAAAAAAACCTCACTAGTGAGGAGATGCTGACTTTTGAATTTTGAAAAAATTTCTTCAAATGAGCGCAAACTAGGAACTAGGCCCCCTAGAACTCATATCCAGATTCAGTTATATGAATATATATATATATATATATATATATATATATATATATATATATATATATATATATATATATATATATATATATATATATATATATATATATATATATATATATATATATATATATGCCATGTATCACACTGATAACTCAAAAAATAATGGGTCGATTTTGATCAAATTTTCTGAGTACGTTCCCTTTGCAAGTGGCTTGGATAAGTTTGTTAGCCAGGAAAATCGGCCCAGTTTTTCCCGGAAAATCTGGTGTTTTCTTCCGGAAATAACAAAGTAAGGGCAACCAAATTTGGTACGCGTGTTTGTATTATAACGAGTGAACCATGTACATTTAGGTCTGTTTTAAAGACAAAAAAGTCATGGGCATTTAAAGAAAAAAAAATCGATTTTCCTTAAAACGTCAAAGTCGCGATTTGAAACGTCAAAATTGGCAACATTTAGGCAAAGAACCTAAAACAAAAACGGATTATGTAAAGAAAATGTCACAAGAGTGTTTTGTATACCCTTAAGTATCAGCTTCAACCGTCATTGCCCTTCATTTTACTAAAATATTTCCAGAAATTTCATTTAAACTAGACCCTGTCTCTGATGCTTTTGGCGATAGTTTAGTTAAGTTTATGGTTTAACGGTCTATAATTTTTAGCTAATTTTCGTAGAAAAAATTCGTTAATGAGAAGTCACGGTCTCCTCATTAACGAAATTTTCTACTAAAATTAGCTAAAAATTATAGACCGTTAAACCATAAGCATCAGAGACAGGGTCTAGTTTAAATGAAATTTCTGAAAACATTTTAGTAAAATGAAGGACAATGACGGTTGAACCTGAAACTTAAGGGTTTGCAGAACATTCTTCTTGCAACATTTTCTTTATATAATCCATATTTGTTTCAGGTTCATGGCCTGAGTGTTACCAATTTTGACGTTTCAAATCGCGTGTTTGACGTTTTGAGGAAAACCTTTTTTGTAAATGCTCATAACTCTTTTGTCTTTAAACTTACAGACCTAAACATGGTTCACTCTTTATAATACAAACACGTACTAAATTTGGTTGCCTTACTTTATTATTTCCGGCGATATAAATGTTTTCCGAAAGAAAACACAAAATTTTCCGGGAAAACCAGGGCCGATTTTTCTGGCTAACGAACTTGTCCAAATCACTTGCAACAGGAAGGTACTCAGAAAATTTGATCAAAATCGGCCCATCATTTTTTGAGTTATCAGTTTGATACAGCCTAGTTCACGCTCGTTTGAATTTTTTTCAAAATTCAAAAGTCTATCTGCTAAACAGTACAGAAGAATAAAGCGCTTTGATATAATAAATATAGGTGGTGTGCAAAAGTTAATAAAAAACTCAAAGAAAATTCTGATACCATACTATATTTTGTTTCGACTGATGAAGTGTTTCCTATAATTTACCAGGCACATCTCACTACAGTTCATAAACTGTAAAGTCTATTTACTTTTAAGCTGGAGTTTTTAATAATGTGTGTACCTTATTTCAGCATCGGAAAGAGTTTTAAAAATATCTGCAAACATTACAAGAGTAATTATTAATCTATACCTAAAATTGTGTGAAATATGTTAACTGAAGAACACATATAAGAAACCGCATATAAAAAAAGAACCAAACCAACGAGAAATGAAGATGATTTCATAACACCCTCATGGGTGTTATATCAAATTACACTCCATGTGATTTTAATAACCATTTCATCTCAAAGAACTTTCCACGAACTGAGAGTCGCAAAGAATACTTGCAAAAATAGACAATTTCAGAATAGGGGTGGCTACTTAAGTAAGCATGCTCCAGCATTATGTTAAATTAGTCAACTAAACATAATTCCGCTTTGAGGAATCGGGCAACAGCTGAGTTCAAGCATCATCGGTACTGGTGAATGCATACACTGAGTCAACTATTCAACTGTTGGTGCCTGGTGAACACAGACATTGATATGCTATCTGTAATCAATTTTTAGTAAGGCTTTATAGATTTTTATTAAGCATTTTTAGAGAAATTCAACTTAAAAAAAACGCCCCACTCTCTTAAATGTGTCCATGCAAAATAAAAATGTTTCCCTGTGACTTCAGTCACCTCTTGGGCAAAATGCTTCTAAATAAAATTAAGGAGAGCCAGGATTGTTGGTAAAACTATAAGTTATTTTTCAAATAGGACAAAAGTGGACTTGGTAAAGGGTAAGCAGATGTTTAATTAAAAATAAAAAACAAGGTTTTGCAGCCATCAACAAAGGACACTGGAGGCTTTGATCTTTAATATACGCAAGATAATTTCTTGCGAGTTTTACCATCCATGCTGAGGTTTCGCCTAGTATTGGTATCATGTTTGCTACAAATAACAGTTATAGGTTTCGTGAAAATAAGCTGGACAAGATTGCTAGCTCTTTATTCTTAAATTTTGAGAATAAATATTCCTAAAAGTAAATATGTATGTACATTAGGAAGCAAATGAGGTTTTTAATTAAAGCAGATAAAATTTTCAACATGCAGTTGTCCATAAACCATCACTTTATTTAAGCTTGTACATTTGCATTAATAAAATTTGTAGTAAATTAAAATTTCTGGCAACTAGCAACAAAAAAGAAAGCAAGTTTTAAGAAATGCACACACATCCCAATATTAAAACAACTTACTTTCCATCAACAGCATTTGATAAAGTTACATTTAATCCAAGTTCATCAAAGCATGCCATCATTTTTATTTTGCGTTCTGGTCTTCTTGCTAAATTTATCATAAAAATTTTATCAAATCCTAATGTATCCATAGAAGGAGTTGATGTATAAGGCTTTAGAAGACTACTAACTTCTAATGTTTTGTCTTCAGCAATTGCTTCCAATTTGATATTCGTTAACTGCATCAAATCAAAGCTTAACTGATCATCTTGTTCCAATGGCACAGTAACATACCCAAAATGTTCTTCATTACATAAATGAAGTGGTATATTACTTCGATTAGCACTGATAGCAAAAACAATTATATCATCTGTTGGTCCATCAAAGTTTTTGACTCTATTAGGGACGTAAGTTAAATATTCTGATTCGAGTCTGTTTAAATCAATAAGTACACATGAATGAATCATAGGAACTTGGAAACAACCTTTATTCTCTCTATATAATACTGGTTTATAGTCTTCCGTTCTTTGGTAATAGTAATCATCAGTCATTCCATGCCAAAAGTTAGAATACAAGCCTTCTGATCTTAACATTGGAGCAACTACAGTCACATCTGTGTTAATCAGATAGTTTAACGTATTTTTATTTGTTAATAACACATCACAGTCAATGGTCTAAAACAAAAAGAATGTAATCAGTATCTCTAAGTTTACAATTTATATTACAACACAAATTCCACACCTTGAAATCTAAGACTGTGGGGAGGGGGACACCATCCATAACTTATCAGAAACCGGCTTCTGTACATTACTGTGAAAAAATCTGACTTGCCTAATAGAGACTCGAACCCACGACCTCTTGAACCAAATTCCACAGGTTACTTGTCAGGGAAAATCGACTACACAACCTATCTATTTATATTCTCTTAATACAATATAATATCATATGCAAGTACACACACATATACAGTTAGTCTGCATGCAAATTCCATAAAATCTTTAGGGGGCAAACAAACAAAAAATCGCTGAGACATGTTAAACATAAGATATGAATGTGCACATTTTTACATACATTTTTTTTTGTAACTCCTACTTTTTACAATTCTATTGGAAAGAGCGGCTTTTTCTGAATACATGTCACCAAATTTCACGATATGTTACATAAGGATGTCCCCTGTGGGTCCGGGCACTAACTAAAAGAATAGGCCCAAGGTAACTCTTGCCTGTCGTAAAAGGCGAGTAAACGGAGTCAAACACTGGCGGGGGTCTTGTCCAGGTGGGCCTGAAGGGACGCGGATATCTCTGGGGGGGTGATGTGCACCCGGATTTTGAGGCATCCACTCTGAGCTTAGAAATGGACAATTGACCTCGCGTGGTTGTTACTCGGGAGCGGGGTTCCAGATGATACCGCCTTAAGTTGTGTGCTGGCGGGGGTCGTGTGTCCAGACGACCCGGAAGGGGTTGAGATCTCTGATGAGTGGTATACACCCGGAGTTAGAGGCCCCCACTGTGTGCCAAGAAACGGACGGACGGCCTCGCTTGGGCGATACTCGGAAGCAGAACTCGATGGGATATCGCCTTGAGTCTAGCACTGGTGAGTGCGGAGTCTAGACGAACCCGGAGGAGAGCTGAGATCTTTAGGGGTGGATTACAACTTGAGATTGAGGCCTCATATGTGAGCTTCGAAACGGGCAAACGACGTCACTTGGATGCTGCTCGGATGCGGGACTTCATGATACTGCCTCGAGTCAAACACTGACGGATGTCTGGTCCAGACGAACTATGAGAGAAGTTATCTGGAATAGTCCACTTACAATAAATCTAATCTAATCTACATAGGGATATGTTTGAGAAAATTGATATTTCTTACTTCCAAGACATGCACTTGTATTGCGCTCCTGTCGAGGCTCCTCCGTTTATTCTACGTAATTTCAATTATTGCTAATTTGACTTGTCCCCAATTTGTTACTGAGCAACCTTATGACAGTTTAAAATAACATCAACCTTATGACAGTTTGTAATAAGCTTAAGTAAGATAAGACAAGTTAAAAATGGTACATTTAACTAAGACACAGCGAATTGAAATTTTGATGATGATAGGCTATGGAGACAAGACCCGAACCTAAACTGAAGTTTGAGAGTTATTCAATAATAAGTATCTGGACAGACCTATTGCACGATCAACAATTAGTAAAATCAAGAGAAATTTTGAGATTTTGGCTGTGTAAGAGACACATTCATGACAAATCATCCTACAGTTACAGAAGATACAGAATTAAATGTTTTACTTATTTTTGCAGAGCTTCAGTGGTTCAGTGGTAAGAACATGGGCCTCTGAACTGAAGGGTACTGGGTTCGATCCCAGGGTTCCCCTTTCACTTTTTCAGTATGTACTGTACAATTAACATCAACCAAGATTGTGGCATTATATTTGATCTTTATGAAATAAAAGCACTTGCCTCCTGGTAGGAACCAGTGCAATTCCAAAACAGTATGGAGTTGCAAGACTCGCCCTTAATGAACTGGGCAGCAGCAATGAGGTGTTACTGGCCTAAATACTGGAGCACTCAGAGCTTGATAGCAATATAGCGGCCGACAATCTTGGTAGGAGAGGGGTGTCGAGGGGGACTATATATGGCTGGAACCGGCGCTGGAGATATCTTTATGCGCATCGAAATGCCCCTTGAAGAACTGAATGGCAGACATCTCTGGGCAGTGATATGCACCCGGAGTTTGGCGCCTCCACTGTGGCCTCAGAGACTGACAATTGGCCTCGCTTGGTTGTTACTTGGGAGCGGGGTTCCAGATGATACCGCCCTGGATTGAACCCTGGCGTGTGTCGTGTGTCCAGACGTCCCGGGGGGCTCTGATCTTTGATGAGTGGTAAATACCCGGAGTTTGGAGCCCATACTGTGTGCTACGAAACGGACGGACATCCTCGCTGGGGTGATGCTCGGGAGCGGGACTCGATGGGATGTTGCCTTGAGTCTTAACACTGTTAGGTGTCAGGTTTGGAAGAGCCTGACGGGAGCTGAGATCTCTAGGGGTGGATTACAACTGGAGATTAGATGCTGCTCGAGAGTGGGACTTCATGATACCGCCTCGAGACAAACACTGATGGATGTCGGGTCCAGACGAACTCGGAGAGAGGTTATCTGTCTTTGAGCTTCGAAACGGGCAAGCGGCTTTACTCAGATGGCAGTACGCCTGCCAAACAAACTCTCACCCTCAAGAAAAGATCGACTCCCTCAGGGAGCTGGAATTGATGGGTGAAATCTAAATAATTAGACATGAGCCACAATAGACCTAAGGTGGTGGTGAAGGGACTGAAATAGCCCACTCACAATAAAATCTAATCTAATCTAATCTAAGGCCTTCATAAAGGGTCTCTTAAAAGTCAAGGACTCAAAAACTTGTAGAGTTGAACAGGCAACCGCTGAGAACTCTGGTCGTTCTGTATACAGGACATTACTCCCTGCATCACCACCTCCACAGAATTGAGCTTGGACAAGGAACTGAGTGCCCGCTATGTATGGAGGTTGATGAAACAGCAGAGTACGTTCTGCCTTCCTGTATAGCAGCGAGCAGAACCAGGCACCTGCTCTTGGGGAAGACCCAGCTTGCACCAGAAGATCTTGATCAACTTTTGCTTTCAAAAATTGTCGATTTCTGTAAGAGGCCTGACTTGATAGGTAAAATATAAGACAATTAGGTGTGAGCCACAGAACACTCCCTATCAAAGGGAAACGCCAATGCTGACGTTATGAACAATATTACAGCGCATCTGGTGAACGTGATGAATTACTAAGTCACATGTGGGAAATTTAATTTGATTTTCATTTGTCAAATCCAAATGTTTTAGTGTCATATCGCTGCCAGTAGAGAAGCTAAATTAGTCAAAAAAGTTTTTTTTAATGATTTTAATGGTGAAAGCAAAAGAAGTTATGTTTTAATAACACATACGCCAGTTTTCAGCATTGCAATCATAGGAAAAATTAATTGGCAATTCGAACCTTCTAACACTTATAGCTATAAGTTTTTACTATTGATATGATTAATGGAAAATCAAACTAGATAAATTACATTATTTGGAGCTGGCGTGACAACATACTACTTGGTTCCGCAACTAGGTGGCAGCACGTCCACCACTCAGTTAGTATTGAAAAGCTGGCTACTATAGTCGTATTACTTTATAGGTGTATTTTTGCTACAATTAGTATGCCGTACTGAAGAGCTCTAATGAAAGCGAAACCGGTCTACGGTTCTAATTGTTGCGAGAATGCGTCTAGCTTTATATACTTTGTACCTATATTAGGGTAGAAATCGGCCAGGGCTAACAATTTACTAAATTGTTAGTTAGTTGTATACAGTATCTTTTTTTTAACACTTTGTGTTATTTGGAGCTGGCGTGACAACATACTACTTGGTTCCGCAACTAGGTGGCAGCACGTCCACCACTCACTTAGTATAGATAAATTATTTTATTTTTTTTTTTATTTATTTATTTATTTATTCAACGGATTAACCATTTACAATAATAATAAGAACATCTAAAACTACATTAGTCTTAAATAATCACAATATGAGAACATAAAAAAAAAAAAGCAAAACATAACCTGTACACCATATGTATGACAATTCAATCAATAACACCTCTCAAAATTCCTCTAATTACACGGTCAGAATCATTAAACATGTCCAAGAGCTCCGAATACTCATTTGCAGTTCTCGCCACTCTCGACATCGGACTGAAAAAGCCATAATTGGTTCGATGGAAGGGAACCACAAAAACCTCCCTCGCTCTCGTGCAGTTCGGAATCCTTAGAGAGACTAACTCAAGCAAAGAAGGACTATCAATTTTATTCACTAATAATTTGTGCAAAAAACAAACATCACTGACAATCCTTCTACCTCTCAGTGACTGCAAGTGCAGCCGATTCCTCAAATAAGAAAGGTTAAGATCATTTCTCTGCAAGCCCATTCTGCAAGCACAAATTCTTAAGAATCTATTTTGTACGGCCTCAATCTGATTGATATAAATATTGTAATTCGGGCTCCAGACTACAGAAGAGCATTCCAACAAAGAGCGAACCAGAGCACAATACAGCCTTCTAAAGCTATTGCATGAAAAATCCAGAGTTGATCTATGAATAAATCCTAACATTTTATATGCCTTAGATACTATGTAATCCATGTGATCCCTAAAAGATAATTCCCTATCCAATACAATGCCCAAGTCTTTAATCATTTCCTTCCTCTGTAAAGCACCAGAGCCCATGGAGTACACAAAGTCAATGGGAAACTGAGCTCTAGTGAATGTAATGCAGAAACACTTATCAACATTCAGAGTCAGAAGATTGTCACCACACCACCGAGCAAAACGATTTAAGTCTTCCTGTAAAAGTAAAGCGTCCTGTCTGGAACGAACAATCTTGAAAATTTTGATATCATCAGCAAACATCAAAATCTGACTATGCTTAAGTGAATGTATGACATCATTGATAAAAAGATTAAAGAGGACTGGTCCACAATGTGAACCCTGAGGAACTCCTGAAGAAACAGTAATACTACCAGAAATGAAGTTCCTGATCTTTACACTCTGGGACCTACCCATAAGGAAGCTGCGCACCCAAGACAACAAATTGGCATTAAAACCCAACAATGCAAGTTTTGACAATAATAAGGCGTGATTTACCTTATCAAACGCTTTGGAGAAATCTGTATACACCGAATCAATCTGTAACCTATCCTCCAAAGCTGAGACCAATACATTCTGGTAAAGAAGAAGGTTGGTCGTTGTAGATCTTCCCTTAAGAAAACCATGCTGCTGTTCGGCGAAAACATGTCTGCATTCCCAAGTTATATGTCCAGAGACAAAAAAGTCCAGAAGTTTGGGTATCTCTGACTGAATACAAACAGCTCTGTAATTAGTAACCAAGTGCTTTGGTCCCTGCTTATGAACGGGCATCAAATAAGAATGTTTCCAAACATGTGGAAACTCACCAGACAATAAGGACATGTTAAAGAGAATCCTCAGTGGAATTGCCAAGGTGAAGGCACAAGATTTTAACAGATGGGAGGGGATTCCATCTGGGCCGTAACTAAGTTTATCTTTCAAACTACAGATACGATCAATAATATCAGCAGAAGTAACACTAGGCACAGTCATATTTACCGACTCACGCAAAAAAGGATCGGGACCGACACCGCCAGCCTGTACCTCATACACAGATGAGAAAAAACTAGCAAAAAGATCCACCGAATCATGCAAAGAATCACTCCTAACACCATCATAATACATAGCCTCAGGAAGATCATAAATCCTCCTCAACTTGTTAATATAAGACCAGAAAGAACCCGGATTGTTTTCAAAATTATTCTCAGTATAAGCAATAAAATTTCTGTAACAAGTATCACGAAGATTCCTACATTCCTCTCGGAGACCAGAAAACCTAATATAATCATCTATTCTACCATATTTTTTATACTGACTGTGTACCCTCTTCTTCTCAGTTATCATGCCTCTAAGCTCGACACTAAACCAAGGAGGGAAACATGATTTTTTACATCTCTTAACTGGAACAAACCGATCCACAGCATTAAACAGAATGTCATAAAAGCACTTCACAGCATCATTTATCTCCAATGACTCAAGATATTCCCAGTCAAATTCGGAAAGAAAATAATTCATGGCACAATAATCAGCATTACGAAAGTCATAAAAATACTCTTCATAGGGTTCAGTTGGGGGAGTCTCAAGTGAAAAAGAAATGTCTAGGGGCACATGATGTGCAGTAGCAGGAAAAACCGGATCCAAAGATGCATCAACACATATGTTATCTATATTACTAAAAACTAAATCTAAAGTTCTATTCAATCTATTAAGTACAAAATTTTTTTGGAACAAGCCCCAAAAGCCAAAACTGTTAGAAACAAGTGAGGCTGATGGACTGTTACCACTAATAACTGGAGCACTCTCAGCACTGCTTGTCCAGGTAACGTTTGGGAGGTTGTAGTCCCCACAGACAACGACCTCAGAATTGGGATGATCAGACAACACACTGTCGACTGAATCACAATGGTGTTCATATATAGCAACTTCTGAATTGGGTGGAATGTAACAAACACCAAAAATGAGGCTCCGCCTTCCTATCCTCACCTTCACATAAACTTCATTAAGTGAAATATCACCAGCAATCCTAGTAGAATCAAGGTCTTTATGCACAGCTATCAGCACACCACCCCCCCGATCCCTGATATTGCCCGGAATACTGTCACGATCACTACGGTAAATATTATAATTCATAAAAGAGAGTTCAGCATCAGAGTGGGAAGCAGTAAGCCACGTCTCCGTCAACATAACAACATGAAAACAGCAAGAAGACAGACCCTGTCGAAGCCTGGGTAATTTTGTTCGTAGTCCACTAACATTATGATAATGAACAAACAAGGAATTCTCATCACCAGGAGTGCTTAACAATAAATGGTCATCCGACACCCCTAGTTTTTTTTGGGGGGAACAATAGTCGGAACACCGTTAACATACTTAATCTTGAGGTTTACTTCACCATCATCCACCCTCCGCCTCAATTCACTGATCACAGACTTGGAGTATGCACTTTGCCTAGGGGTTCTGTCCTGCCTAACTCTGACATTACGATACAAATGATCACCCTTGAGTCTTCCAGTCCTGCTCAGAATACCAAGCACCTGATGTTCATCAGAGAGAGTAACCTTTAGAGGTCTAGGAACGGATGCACTGCTGGAATGCCTACCCAGGCGAAATAGCCTAATCTGGGAGTAATCACCCTCAGGACACAACTTGTGGAGGATATTCTTCACTTCCAGTCTGTCAACATCACTCTCACCACGGCTAGCAGTAGACCCAGACTCAGATTCGGGGAGTCCAAAAATAATAATATTTGACTTCCTCTTGTCTCGCTCACGAATCTCCTGTATTATATCCTCTATATAGGAGTCACTACCAGTTGGAACCTGTACAGTACTGGGCAACTCTGCTGTTACCTTCAATTTCTCAAGCTGCTTCTCGACATCACTAATTCTAGCAATCAGGTTTGGCAACTGTAAGACACTTGTGTTTTATTAGAACAGTATTACTATTACATTTATTTAAAACCAATTTAAATCTGAAAGTAAAATGAAGCATAGATTTACCATTCCTTATGGATAGGTAAGTATACACATCAGTCTGGTGCTTATACAATATTACAATTGTCCTTACGCAATAATGACAAGTATGTGTTA
The DNA here is from genome assembly GCA_964006375.1 of Tillus elongatus. NCBI lineage: Eukaryota > Metazoa > Arthropoda > Insecta > Coleoptera > Cleridae > Tillus > Tillus elongatus. The sequence goes on along the minus strand of OZ023263.1, from coordinate 110,069,652 downwards.
TAATTGTTCTGTAATGTATGATAAATTGGCGCACTGAACAGCTGATTCCGTAGAATTGTAGCACTGCTAGCGACACCTACAATATGCGATAACTGAACCAGAGGCCTAATAAAGTTCAGGTTAGCTCCAATTAGGTGAAACTTCTATAGGGGGTGTTCTGTGGCATGAGCCACAATAGGCCTAAAGGTCGCTATGTGGAGGGACTGAAATAGCCCACTTATACAATATTACACTTGTCCTTACACAATAATGACAAGTATGTGTTATATAATTGTTCTGTGATGTATGATAAAATGGCACACTGAACAGCTCGTTCTGTAGAATTGTGGCACTAGCATCTACGATATGCAATGATCGAACTAGAGCCCTAATAAAGTTCGGGTTAGCTCCAATTAGGTGAAACTTCTATCGGGAGTGTTCTGTGGCATGAGCCTCAGTAGACCTTAAGGTCACAGTAGTGGGATTGAAATATCCAACTCACATTATAACCTAACCTAATCCAGTTAAAATAATACTAGTTGCTCACACACCTCCAACATAAACAAATTGATGAAGGATAATAATTAATAAATTTTAGTGATGCTCTAATACCTTCTTTTGCAACACGAACATGTTTCCAGACTAATAAGAAATAATTTTAGTTTAAAACACCACTAGTTTGGCTAACATTATTTTTGAATTACTTTTTTATTAATGCTGAAGCCAATTCCTCAAAATCAACAAATACCTAAATATTCTGGGGAAGGGTCGACTTAACCCCAACTACATATTAACATGATTATGATAGAATATGACCTAAAAACAGTTGTACATACCTTAATAAAGTTAAACAATGTGGTATATTTTGTTTTTAATAACCTTTCAATTTAAACGTTTCGATTTGCAACAAAAATGTATATTTTTGCACCTGAGGTTATGAGTGTTGTTTCATTGACATATTTGATGCAGATAGGCGGCGTTGTCAGGTCCAGAAGGTCAAGTCGGCAGGATTGTGTGTAAAACGCATTTTAGATCCTTTATTTCATTAAAGCGACAAAACACTCTTCGCATTAAATTGCTGATAAGTGGTGTTGTCAGGTCCAGAAGGTCAGGTTTGCAGGATTGTGTGTAAAAAGCATTTTAGATCTTTTATTTCGTTAAAGCGGTAAAACACTCTTGGGATTAAATATTAAATGTGGCAACACTGCTGAAAATGGACAGTTTGAAACTTACAGATCGTGTGTTTTTGGGAACATAATTTCTCAATTAATCTGTTATTTATGGATTTTCGGTAAAAAAAATTCAGATAATTACTTTACGTTATGTACGCTTTCTTGTGGTGTGCGTCGTTTTGGTAATTTCGGGTTGCGGTTAAGTCGACTGTCCCCATATTCTGGTTTGCCAAACAACCACACAATTTGTTTACTAATTGTGAGTTAACAAAAAGTTAATATAAACAAGGTTATTTATTTACCCAGAAATAATCAGCCCAAACTTTTCTAGCATAAGTCAATGCCGTCTCTCTTAGATTTATGATATGATTAAATCGCTCTTCTGTCCAATGGCCAGGTGCTTTCTGATTAAAATCAAAAGTACTGTCATCACTCCCTTCAAAATCTATGGTATGGTATTTTGTTTTGATTGTTGATACCCATACTCTCAGGATTTCTGAAGTATTGTCAATATTGTGATCACTTCTTATCCTACCAAAAATAAATAAAAGTGTTAAAGAAAGGCCTATAGAAACTGAACATTATAAAAAAATATGCAAATTGGGTAGGCAGGTTTCTGAAAACAGTTTTTTGAAAAGCGTTCCGGAGCCAATCTGCAAATTTACCGCAAATTGAATTATATTATTACAGTAACAATATTTACCAAAGTGAAATACGATCTTTTGGGTAATCCAAATTTTCTAAAGCAGTAAGAAAATAAGGTAACGTGTGTGCTTTATTTCTAGCTAAAACAGATATTAAAACTGTGGGTTTTTTAAATGCAACCTTAGTATTGGCACTTGATAGCAAAAGTATACATAAAAATATGTTGAAAGGCATCTTTCATAATGGCACTAAAATCAGGCATAAAAAGTATAAGAGTTATGGTATTACATTAAATACATATTAAACACCACATCATTAAAACTTTAATAGATAATCTACTAGCTCCAACTCATTATTCTAACCTCATTGTTCATTTGACATTTGATAAATTTTTTTTATTAAAGTTAGATATTAAAATTCAAATTGAAATAGAGATTATTGTCTCTATTATTCAATCAATTGGCGCCAATTTTAAAATATTATGTAATGTATGAAAGGCTAGATGTATTCTCACCACAATTAGAACCGTAGACCGGTTTCTCTGTAATTATTGCTCGTCAGTACGGTATACTAATTACACCGAGAAAAAATTGTTATTTGGTTGTACATAGTCTCTATTTTATAACATTGTGTTTTAATTGGAGCTGTCGTGACAGCATACTACTTCATTCCACAACGAGATGGCGACTCCTGCTTACATCTCACTATGTGCTGTGAGGTTTTACTTTATAGGTGAGGTTTTGCTTTATAGGTGTTATCTCGCTGCAATTAGTATACCGTACTGACGAGCTCTAACTAGAGCGAAACCGGTCTATGGTTCTAATTGTGGTGAGAATACATCTAGCCTTACATACATTGTCCCTATGTTAGGGAAGAAATGGGCCAGGCCTGACAATTTACACAATTGTTAGTTGGTTGTACATAGTCTCTATTTTATAACATTGTGTGTTATTTGGAGCTGTCGTGACAACATACTACTAGGTTCCGCAACGAGATGGCGACCGTGTCTTACATTTCACTATGTGGTGTGAGGTTGGCTACCACAGACGTATTGCTTTATAGGTGTTTTCTCGCTGAAATTAGTATACCGTACTCACGAGCTCTGATTAGAACGAAACCAGTCTACGGTTCTAATTGTGATGAGAATACATCTAGCCTTACATACATTGTAACTATATTAGTGAAGAAATGGGCCCGGACTGACAATATACAGAATTGTTAGTTATAGTTGTACATAGTCTCTGTTTTATAACATTTTGTGTTATTTGGAGCTATAGTGACAACATACTAGTTGGTTCCACAACGAGATGGCGACTCCTGTCTTACATCTTACTATGTATCATGTAATGTAATGTAATTGTAGCAGAACCTTGTTTAGAGCTATGAATAGACCTTGGATAATTTAATGATAGTAGCATTTTGCAAAATCTTTAGAATGAAAGCTATTATTTAGCATTTGGGGGGTTATTTACATTTGTTATTTCATCCCAATGACATTGTGTCATCGTTTGTTCCTAGTAATATGAAATATAAAATAGCTAAGATCATTGAACTCGAACCCAGAAGGTTACTACAATATGACTTGATAGAATATTGCCATGGGCGATTCTGCCGCCATGTTTTTTCCAAATTTAACATTGCGCTTATGGAAGAATAGTAGAAAAATTACTAATATTAATGAATTGGATGCATTTTAGAAGAAAACTGTATAAAATCTTTTCTCTAGAAGGTCCTTTTTCTATGATAGTTAACTAGTCACAATGTTTCCAGTTCAGATAGGAAACTGGAAAATTGCTATAAAATTAATTATTCAGTCAATGGGTCTATAGAAATTGTTAATAACAATTAATCGGTTAATTTTATAAAGAAACTGTATTAATGCTTTTGTAGAGAATCCTTCTTTTAATCAATACGGACTAGCGATGTTTCCTGCCTACGCAGGAAACTTTAAAATTACTTTAAAAAATTACTTTAAAATTACTTCAGTTTCAATTATTTAGGTATTTTTGTATGACAAGAATATTATGATTAAGCCCCAGAAACCCCTCATTCAAACAAATTGAAAATATTGGGGCATGGGCAAATAATTTCCAGTCTTGAAAAGAAGTATAATGTTTGTTCGTTGCAATAAAATAAAGAATTTATTTTGAAACATAAATACGCAGCTACTTTATGCAATGAATTTTGTTTATTTTTATAACGATTTACACATATTACACTTCACTCACATTTTCCACAGGTTCAAGGATAACAGAAGAAACAAACAATCCCTGAACGCGTTAAAATAACATAAAAACCGCTCAAGAACCACAGCATTAAATACTCTTAGACGTAAATAATTAATGTAAATAAACACACTTTGGAGAATTTATGGCAGATTTTGTGACATGACTTACCAACCAATAGAAAATGATACCGAATGGCCACACTGTCTCTATCAAGTTACTGTAAAGATTGCGTTTTATTAGTGCCATCTATTATTGGATGGCTGCAACATGTTTTATATTTGAAATTTGTCAAAACAGTTTTACAGAAATGTTTTTTCTTTTTAAATGCGACTTTTCTTTCAAAGTTTCTTTATGTTCTTACTTAAACCTTGATCTTATCATATAATACCTGTAACAGCTGCTACAGAGTATACAGATGTTGTGTAATCACGGTTGCGTATTAGAACATATTATTAGTTCCACTTTATTAGTTGTATTGTAAGATTACCACCGTACTTGATATTGGTGAATTACCTTAGTCGCAGTGGTACAAATATAATGCATCAATGAGGACTTGTGTAGAATAAAAAAAAGTGTTTATTTAGATTTATAATTTTTATTAGAATATGCTAAATCACAGAACACTCCCTATAGAAGTTTCACCTAAATGGAGCTAACCTGGACTTTATTAGGGCTCTAGTTCGGACATCGCATATAGTAGATGTCGCTAGCAGTCCTACAATTCTACTGAACAAGCTGTTCAGTGCGCCATTTTATCATACATTCAAAATTCAAATGTTTTGAATGCAAAAAAGTTTTTGTTCGCTTCTAGTTCTTTCATTGTATAATTATAATACAAGTTTATTGCTAAACGTTTCTTTTAATTCAGTTTACCTATATTTATTAACTTTTAGTGGATACTTTACAATGTTTTCATTGTTCGTCGGTTTTGTGTTTTAGAGGTGCGTTTTTTTTTTGTGAACCAAAATATGATCGTTTTCATAAGCTTTGTGTTTAAACAATAATGTAATTTCAATTCTATTTTCAGTTTTCTTATCAAAAAAGCAAAGTGCTTTCATAGTTCAAGGTGTTTTGGTGAAACAAAATTACAAACTGTTTTAGTTTTCAGGCAAGTTTAGAACGTTTTAGTATTTCATAGGTTATAAATAAATAACTTGTGGATATAAATGTGATACCAACCAAGAAAAGGATTTATTGTTAATTGTGTTCCGGGGTGCCTGGAATTATTTAGCAAAAACATCGTTTTTCGTTGAAATCATCTGAAGACCATTTTGATGACTAGGTGAAAGCTGTACAAAACCCTAAGATGCTTGGTTTATATCCACAAGCCATTTACGATAGATTTTATATTTGTGATCGTCATTTCGTTGATGAGGATAAAGTACCTGAAATGAGAAGAGGCCTGAAAAGAACTGCTGTTCCCATAATACATCTTCCTTTGAGTAAGTATTCATATATTTTAAAGTGCAAATAAAAATTTATATTTCTATTTATACAACATCTCAGAAGTAAACAATGGATCGGGTGGATTCGGAAGGCGACCAGAAAGCCTGATAGTGTACACTGTTGTCAGATGAATATTACCAAGTGTCATTTTAAATAAAGGAGGAAATTAAAGGTGCACAAATGTTTTTCTAATAAATGACATACTGTTCTAGGTTTTTAAATAAATGTAATAGTAATATTGTTCTAATAAAACACAAGTGTATTTTATCTTGTTTGATTTTTCATTAATCATATCGATAGTAAAAACTGAAGCTGCAAGTGTTAGAAGGTTCAAATTGCCAATTAATTTTTCCTATGATTGCAAAGCTTAAAACAGGCGTATGTGTGTTATTAAAACATAACTTGTTTTGCTTTCACTATTAAAATCATTAAAAAAAATTATTTGGCTAATTTAACCTCTTTACTGGCAGTGGTATAAAATTAAATAGAATTTATTTGGATTTGCTAAATGAAAATGAAATCAAATTTCCCGCGTGTTACTAAAATTCATCGCATCCGCCAGAGGCGCTGCAATATTGTTCAAAACGTCAGCATTGGCGTTTCCCTTCTATAGGGGGTGTTCTGTGTGCTAAATGTTACATGGCGCTGCGAACAGTATACACACGTGTACATAAACTGCTGCTCTAACTTTACAATTGCATGTGTTCTTATCTGTAACCAGTTTCGCAGCATCATCAGACAGGAGAAAATTGAATTTATTTATAGGCATTCATGGCGTGTGAATAAAAATAAGTTGCTACGTTGCGGTATTTTGATGGAAAAAAAATAATTTAAAAATTTCGGGACGCAGCAAGTGCGTTATAGTAGCGAATTTTCATAAGAATTGTACACTGTTTTTATACGGCATATTAGTAAAGTTAATACTTTAAACTTACACAGACCTTGAAGATCGATTTTATAGGTCCTAGTACGCGCATATGTGAACAATTCTTCCGAAAGTGTTATCATCGATATATCTCTATTATCAGAAAAATCTTGTACTCTAACTACTTTTCAGAAAAATGCCCAAAACTCAATTTTCTATGAAGCTAAAGAATTAACTTTTGCTATATCTGTAGGTAGTGTAAGTCTCTTTAAAAGAAACTTGTATTACACATTTCATTAAAGTTATACAGAAGATTTCCAGAAGGAAACTTAATTCATCTTTATAAAAGTAAAGTATCTGCCAAATTATAAACGTAGCAGTTATTTTACCTTATTAATCGCGAACCTAATCAAACCGGTTTTTTCAATATCAACAATAACAAAATTATAATTTCAGACGTCAAAATAAAACACAAAAAAGATACATTTATTTACCTTCTGTTTATGAGGCAAAGCGGGACGTCTCTGAGCCATCTGGGTATACGTCAAAAAAAAACGTTTTGTTTAGGTGATACATTAGACGGCTTCATGCCCGGGATATTATATTCAAAGTATACGTAACAATTAATAGAATTACCATTGAAACACTTCCCACGACTGTTTCGGTCTTATATGACGTCACATGTTTAAGTTTAAAGATACAAGAAACTATTTTAGAATCATTTTTATGCAGACTCGGCCAGATTTTGTTTACATTCGCAATATATTATGCGACAGCATAATATATCTTTGTTGCGCTAAGACTGTTTTTGAGGCCGTTCGTAAAGCTGCAATTATAGTGTATTTTAATAATTGATTGAATCCCCTAGTTAAATAACAATTACCTGGCAAATTTTTAATTTCATATCTGTCATTTTCCATAATTGCTGCCGAGATTTCACGATTGTTGGTTCGGGTAGTATGTGTTATGGCTGGTATATATTTAGTTTTGTTACCGTTGGTGTATGGATTATACCCGTTATATGAATCAATCTACGCCTGGCAGTTAACTACTATGTCTGTCAGACATTGGACTTTAACCACTAAGTCGTCTCAACGCATGTCTTTGGGACTTTATTTTTAATTTGGAAGAAACTCTACATATTGTGTACCAAATTACTTAAAATTTACAACATAGGAAGGCTTTTCAAACAGAATTTTTTATTATTTTAAAACAACCCTCCTACGTGTTTTGGTTCATCTGATAACCACCTTCAGGGGTTAAAAACCTAGAATATAAAAAGATGGTTGTCAGAAACTATGTTTCTGGTAGATCTTACATGCCAGCATTACACCGGCTAGCAAAATATTTAGTAGCTACAGAAAGCACAAAGGTCCATAAAGTGTACCGTCAAACAACACAACCAACTCCTAATCGCCATGCAAATTATGCTGACAGAGTGTCAGGAGTTAAAATAGCATTTATTACACATTAAAACAGGACTAAGTGCCACAGTGATAACACTCTGAAGGAATCAACATACGTTAAAAGTCAAGTAATCAACTAACTAATAGCAAAGAGACAAACACAACACAAAAGCCAAGCAGGCTGCACAGCTCAGCAGATCCTACCGAAAACATCTGAACAAACCAAGTTCAAAAAGAATTGCCTTTTTGCTATTCGTTGGTTGATTAATTGACTTTTAACTTGTATTGACTCCTTATCATTGTGGGACTTAGTCCTGTTTAATGTGTAAAAAATGCCGTTTTAATTCCTGACACTCTGTCAGCTTAATTCGCACGGCCGTTCGGGCTTAGTTTTGTTGTTTGACTATAGCTTTTGTACCTTTGTGCTGTCTGTAGCTACTAAATATTTTACTAGCCTGTGTAACACTCGTAAGACCTACCAGAAACATAGTTCCTAACAACCATCTTTTTATATTCTAGGTTTTTAATCGCTAATGTTTAAGGAATAAGGAGATGTGAATGGGTAAAGCTGATTTGGATATGGTAAATACACTGTATATTAATTAGTAGAAGGCATGTTTACTAACAACTTATTTTAATGAAAAAGAACTCGATACCTTTTACAACTATAAAATATACACAGAATCTCTGTAAGTCAATAATTACGCACATAAAAATAGTGATTGCAGTATTGCTTGGGTTTCTAATATGCAATCTAATATGTATGAATGTACTTGCATAATTTAAAACTGCAAGCTAGCAGCTATAATACATTGTGACGAGTGACCTCTCAGAACGTTGACACACACAATTAATATCCTACCTAGGTCAATTATATCAATTTAAAATTAACTGCTTTTTTTCTAAATAATTTTACAATATGTCTAATCTTAGGATGGCCTTTTTTGTAAGATAGTGTTCCTGGACATAGTGCCGAGTCAAAACATTGAATTCCCCCTTACTAGCGGCGGGTGGACTTGATCATCGATTGCATCTTCTAGCTTAATTAACTAGTGCTTCTTCCCTCTTTATAAAGGCAGTATCTAACAGTGCTTTTATCTATGATAGTTTAACCTGTTCTACTTTAATCTGTGGCATTAATAAGGCACAGTCAATAGCGTCTGAAGAAATGTCTTTGCTTTCTTCGCAAAACTCTTCCAACTCAACATCACTCGACCTCGCTGACGCTGTGTCGTTCGCGAGTTTTTCCTTTTCGAACCTTGTTTCACTTCTAACCGTTCCTCGCTCAATTTTTGCATGTGCAATAAGTTCAATGCAAAACCCTGGCGGTGGATACTCAATGTGATACAACGTTGTGGCTGTTGTTCTTTCCATAGCCATCATGAACAATATTGCTATTATAACTATCTGCCATTTTTGCTTGGGTGACTTCTTTTCATATTTCTCCGGCTCTGCCTGTACATCATGCTGCTCTGTTGTTGTTTTTTGATTATTGGATAATAGGATTAGCTTATGTATTGGCCTTTTGATTGTTACACCCCTGCTTTTATAATTCCTGCCAGCCTTGGTATTCCTTGCTTGTCTAAGTGCGTTTTTACTATCCTACCCAGCGGCCATTTTTCTGCACTGTTATTGTCATCTTTTATTAATACCATGTCACCTGCGTGTACTATATTATTCATGAATTTCCATTTGTTTCTTTGGTGTAATTGGTTAAGATATTCTTTATGCCAAGTGTCCCGATAGTCTTTGTAAGTTGCTTTTATTGATAAACATACAAATATTGACGGATAGCCCTTGTAAAATTTGTGACGTCTGTCCTTCATAGCTTGTATCTGAATAGGACCTGCATAATCCACAGTGTGTGAAAATGCCTGGGCGGCTCTAACTCTTGCTGCTAGACCTATCAACTGCTCTCCTTTTTTTGGCTTTTGTTTGTATATTAAGACAACCATCAACTTTGGCTTTTTTCTTTCTTCTAATACTTCGTGTGACTTTTCTATTCTAATCGGGTAGTCTGGCTCTTGCAACCTTATTGGCACTTGCCACCATAGTGATAATTTTTTTAAATTCCCTGGGTCTGTGCGCCTGGATATAATATCTGCTGGGTTCTCTTCTGACATTACGTAACACCATTTGTCTTTGGTAATTAATTGCTTAATTTCTGATACCCTATTTGCAACAAAGGTTTTCCATCTTCCTGGATCTCTCTTTAACCAGCCTATTACAATCATTGTATGAGTCCTGGCATAGATATTGAAGCATTCCAACTTGAGTCCTGCTGTTGCTCTTTTCAATACTTTTGCTAATAGGTGAGCTGCACATAGTTGTAACTTTGGAAGAGTAGTTTTTGTTTTTAATGAAGCTACTTTCGATTTGGCTGTTAGTAATGTTATGTAGCTTTTACCTTCTTCTTTGGTCGCTTTTACGTAAACTATTGCACCAAATGCGACTTCAGATGCATCGGAGAAACCATGAATTTCTATTTTTGCTTTCTTCGTTGGTTTTACCCACTTTGACATTTATTTTACTTCATTGATTACGTGAATGAACTGATTCCATATTTTCTGAATGTTAGTGGGTACTATTTCGTCCCACCCTGACTGATTTATCTTTAGCTCTTGAATGATCAGCTAGGTGTTGATTACAGCTGGAGATAGCCACCCAAACGGATCAAATAACTTGGCAATCGCAGATAATATTGCCTTTTTTTTTTGTTCACATTTCAAATTTAGTTTTAATTTGAATGTGTCTTCCCTTGGTGCCCAATAAATACCAAGAGATTTGTCTATACCATTGTCTGGCAGCTGCAATGCCTTTTCATTCTGCAATTCTTGTGGCAACTTTGCAATAATTTGTGATCTGTTGCTGGACCATTTTCTTAAACTGAACCTACCTAATCTGAACATTTCATTGAGTTCTGTTTGTAACAACGATGCTTCTTGCTCTGTTTCAGCTCCAGATAGAAGATCATCCATATAAAAATCTTCCTTTGCTACTTTCGCTGCTAATGGAAATTAGTCTTGCTCGTCTTCTGCAAGTTGTTGAATTGTTCTAACTGCTAGGTATGGTGCTGCTGCTGTACCATATGTTACTGTTGCAAGTCTGTATTCTACAAAGGGCTGGTTCCTTGCCCTTCTCCATAATATTCTTTGATAGTCTTGGTCTTCTCTTGCTATTACTATCTGGCGATACATTTTTTCTATGTCCGCCTTTATTATTACTGGATGCGTTCTGCATGCTGCTGTACTATATGTTACTGTCGCAAGTCTGTATTCTTCAAAGCGCTGGTTCCTTGCCCTTCTCCATAATATTCTTTGATAGTCTTGGTCTTCTCTTGCTATTACTATCTGGCGATAGATTTTTTCTATGTCCGCCTTTATTATTACTGGATGCATTCTCCATCTGAATATAATGTCGTACAGTTCTGGTTGAAGTCTTGGTCCGACGTGCATTATTTCATTTAAACTGAGGCCTGTACTACTTTTACATGAGGCATCGAATACCATCCTTAATTTTGTAGTGGTGCTATCCCCACGTACTACTGATGATGCGGAATATAGTATTTTCCATGTTTTTGATTCATAGTTGGTACCTTTTGCATATGTCCCAACTTAATATATTCTTCCATAATATTACTAACTCATAGGCATTTTCCTTTCCCCTCGTGTGCATACAACCACTATCGTTGCATAAACCACAGGAAAAATTTCTTGTTCATACCCCTTAAGAAAGTTACGTGACCTGGGGCGAATAGGGGTGCTGTGCGGGGTAGGCAGGGTTTAATAGGGATATGCCTTCAAATATACAGCTTTCAAGCAGTTTTTTTCAAATTTTCTGCTCATATTTCCTTTTTACTACCTACTCTGCCCAGCACCCCTATTCACTCCTAGTCCCGTAACTTCCTTGGGGGATGTGAACAAGAAATTTTTCTTGTGGTTTGTGCATCCAGGGTGGGTCCTAGTAATGTTTTTAAAAATAATTTTTTGAAGAGCGTTCGGGAGTTAATCTGCAAATTTACCAAGCTGGAATTACATTGCACTAGCAACTGGCAGACTCATACTTTGCTGCAAAACGAGCACACTCATTAATCACGTCCACACAGAATGCATTACACATTATTGAAGTTTCTTATTATTCTATACCATTTTTATTAACTCATGTTCAATACGAATTTTCCTCTGCCAACAAAAAATTATTTAACTAGCGTATCTACATTTTTTTGAGCATCCTCTTAATGTGGCCAAATAAATGAATTCTTCTGTGGCGCCAATTTAATAGTACGATGACTCAAGTAGCACCTAAACCAAACGTTTATAAAATGTAACACTATGAATTCACTGTTTTAGCTTTTATTTAGACAAGGTGGTGTGTTGTCAGGTCCAGAAAGTCAGGTCGGCAGGATTGTGTGTAAAAAGCATTTTAGCTTTTAGTGAATTTTCTTAAAAAAAAATTCACTAATGAGGAGATCTCGACTTTCGAATTTTGAAAAAATTTCTTCAAATGAGCGCTATTTAGGACCCCCGGAACCCAAATCCGAGGTCAGTTTCAGACTTTATATGTTTATATATATATATATATATATATATATATATATATATATATATATATATATATATATATATATATATATATATATATATATATATATATATATATATATATATATATATTTATGTGTCACACCTATAACGTAAAAAATAATGGACCGATTTTGATAAAACTTGGTGAGTGCCTTCCTTTCGTAAATGGCTTGGATAAGTTCGTTAGCCAGGAAAATCCGCCGAGGTTTTCCCGGAAAATTTTGTGTTTTATTTCGAAAAAAATCGATTTTTTTTAATATTTTCAAAATTAACAAAGTAAGGGCAACCAAATTTCATACGCGGGTTTATATCACTATTGGCAAGTTACATACCAAAATTTAGCTTCGTAGGTTAAAGGACAAAAAAGTTACAGGCATTCAAAGAAAAATAAATTTGGGTTCTCCTCAAAACGTCAAAATCACGATTTTAAACGTCAAAATTGGTGAGTACCTTCGTTTTGCAAGTGGCTTGGATATGTTCGTTATCCAGGAAAATCCGACGAGGTTTTCCTGGAAAATTTTGTGTTTTCTTTCGAAAAAAATTTATATCTCCAAAATTAACGAAGTAAGGGCAACCAAATTTTATACGCGGGTTTATATCATTATAGGCAACCTACCTACCAAAATTTAGCTCTGTAGGTCAAAAGACAAAAAAGTTATAGGCATTTAAACAAAAATAAATTGGGGTTTTTCACAAAACGTCAAAGTTGCGATTTAAACGTCAAAATTGGCAACATTTAGGAAAAGAACTTTTATCTAATACGGGCTATGGAAATAAAATGTCTCAAGAAGAATGTTTTACAAACCCTGAAGTCTTAGTTTCAACCGTCATTGTCCTTCATTTTAATAAAATGTTTCCAGAAAATTCATTTCAAATAGACCCTTTCTCTGACGCTTGTCACTAGTCTTAGCTATAGAGTTTATCGTTAATGGTATATAATTTTTGTAGAATTTTCGTTAAAAAAAAATCAATAAAGCTCAATATATCTATTACACAATGTGGCGGCGGTTCCGACCGCAGTGTTTCCGTCAACACTACTCTGTGTTTCTCTTGGCAGCTAAACGTTGCGTTACGTTATTCGACAGCAAGCTGTCAAGAACTACTATATAAGAGACACCAGGGATCTCTCTCTCTCTCTCTCCTCGCTACTAACCGACACAGTGAAGATACGTCTCTCCACGCTCGGTCAGTTATCTGTTATGTGCTGTCTGTGATTGTTTTATAGTTAAATGTATAGTTTATTCAGTTAGTGAAATAATAAAGTATATTAAATGTTTACGTATGGATTTAATATCAACAAGTGTAATTAACATCCATATTGGTGACCCCGTGCCGCAAGCCGAAGATGCCCAGCCTGATGTTCCAGCCGACGTCGCCTAACTTCCACGCACGTGCTCATGCCTACAGAAAACGAATATCTAAACAGGTCAGTCCTTTCTAATTTAAAAATTATCTGATTTTTTTCACAATGGCCGAAGACTCTTCAAGCAGCAATATCATGACAAGGGTTGCAATAAAATTACCTCCTTTATGGAGACGTAACGTGAAAATCTGGCAAATGCAGGTTGACGCCCAGTTTGATATATCGCAGATCAGTTCTGAAAAGACAAAATTCAGTCATGTACTCGCTATACTCGATCCTGATGTCGCAGAGTCAATTTCAGATTTTTTAACCCAACCATTATCATCAACCCCCTATTCAGATCTAATGAAACGTCTTTTATTAGAATTTGAAGAGTCCGATAGTCGCAAACTAAATAAACTTTTAACAGAATTAGAATTAGGCGACAGAAAACCATCGCAACTTTTACGCGAAATGAAGTTTTTAGCCGGTAGTCAGATTGGAGAAAATTTCCTTAAAATTTTATTTCTACAACGTTTACCGGTCAACGTTCGTTCAATTTTGGCTTTGAGCAACGATTCTCTAGAAAATTTGTCGGTTACAGCAGACAAAATCGTGGAATTTTCCGGAGATAAATACAACGTGGCTGAAATTCAGTCACGCGAGCCCGACAAGCTAGCCAAATTAGAAGCGCAATTAGAGAAGCTAACAGCATCAGTCAACGAATTGCGAACGCGTTCCCGATCTACCTCCCGAGAAAGACCCAAGCTTTCTCGAAATTCCATAACCGCAAATTCCTCAACCTCCACGTGTTGGTATCATGAACGATTTGGCAACAAGGCCAAACGTTGCATCCAACCTTGCAATTTCAAAGCAAAACTTGTGTCGGAAAACTAATAAGGCACTCCCTCCACGCGGCAGGAGACGAGAGCCACCTAACACGCCGCCTTTTTATTTTTGATAGACGCTCCAATATGAAATTTCTAATCGACTCTGGAGCGGATATTTCAGTTATTCCACCCACTCACGACCAACGGAAATTTCAATCGAAACGTACCTTGTATGCTGCAAACGGGACCCCTATTCATACCTATGGCGAACAATTATTAGATTTGGATCTAGGTTTACGCCGTAGGTTCTGCTGGCCCTTCACACTTGCCGATATCAAGCAACCAATTATAGGCGCAGATTTTCTAGCAGAGTTTGCTTTACTTGTAGATATGAAACATAGACGTTTAATCGATACAAAGACAAACCTCTCTAAGGCCGGTGCTAACCCACCACCAGGATTTAATTCTAAAATTCATCTCGTAGACCCGACACACCAGTACTTCAAATTGCTACAACAATTTCCTGACCTTTTTAAGGAAACTTCTTCTAGCAACCTTCCAGAGGTTGAGTTCTTCCATACTATAAGTACGGAAGGACCACCTGTCACTGCAAAAGCTAGAAGATTGCCCCCGGAAAAGCTAACTCAAGCAAAGCTAGAATTCCAGCACATGATGGACTTGGGAATTTGTAGACCCTCCAAAAGTCCATGGTCAAGCCCCCTCCACATGGTGCAAAAAAAGGATGGCTCATGGAGACCATGTGGGGATTACCGAGCACTAAACGCTAAAACAATCCCAGACAAATATCCCATTCCGAATTTGCAGGATTTTAATGCCCAGTTAGAAGGCAAACGTATTTTTTCAAAATTAGATATCATTCGCGCTTTCCATCACATCCCAGTAGCACCTCAAGATATTCCCAAAACAGCAGTCATAACTCCATTTGGGTTATTCGAATTTGTTAAAACCCCATTTGGCCTTCGTAATTCAGCACAAACATTTCAAAGATATTTACATTCAATTTTAAGACATCTCGACTTTGCCTACTCCTATCTTGACGATATTCTCGTTGCATCAGCCTCTGAAAAAGAACATCAAGAGCATCTAGCAAAACTTTTTCAGACACTTCAAGACAACGGCATCCGTATCAATTCATCTAAATGTGAATTCGGAGTGGCCGAAATTTCATTTTTAGGTTTTCGTGTAAATAAATCTGGATTATTTCCACTTCCTGAACGCATCAAAGCTATTACCGACCTACCTCTTCCCGATACCATTGAAAAACTCAGAAGATTTCTAGGTCTCATAAATTTCTACCGTCGTTCTCTTCCACGTGCTGCGGAAATTCAGCAACCACTATTCGACCTCTGCCAGAATCCCAAAAAACGCGACAAACGTAAAATCGAGTGGACTCCTCAGACTCGAGAAGCATTCGAACGTTTGAAAGAGGCACTAAAAAACGCTACACTAATAGCTCATCCGTCTTCTTCGCTACCACTGATTCTCCATGTCGATGCTTCTGATTATGCCGTAGGCGCTTCCCTCCAACAACTACGTGATCAAACACTAGAACCCCTAGGTTTCTACTCTAAAAAGCTTACTTCAGCCCAAAAATCTTACAGCACCTACGATCGCGAACTTCTAGCTGCTTATCAGGCAGTTAAATACTTTAGATATACCCTAGAAGGTCGCCATTTCACCATTTATACGGACCACAAACCTTTGACATACGCTTTTGAACAACGCGTCGATAAAGCATCTCCAAGGCAACTACGACATTTAGACTTCCTAGGTCAATTTACCACAGACATTCGCTACATACCAGGTCCTACAAACATTCCCGCAGACTATTGTTCTCGCATTGAAACAATTTCACTTTCTTCCACTGTGTCACTCCAAGAAATTGCGCAAGCTCAGTCATCTTGTGAGGAACTCAAACACCTTCTGCAGTCTAAATCTTCCTCATACAAATTTCAAAACATGCCTCTTGACAACGGAATGAATCTTATTTGCGATTCTTCTTCAAAGAAACTTCGCCCATTCATTCCGCTCAAATTTCGCCGAAAGATTTTCGATTCTATCCACAATTTATCTCACCCAGGCATATCAGCTTCAGTCGATCTGGTCCAGGATAGATTTTGTTGGCCCAAATTGAAACGCGATGTATCTCTTTGGTCTAAAACTTGCATTCCCTGCCAGAAAGTCAAGATATGGAGACACACTTCCAGTGCCATTGGACAATACACCCCAGCCATGAGAAGATTCTCGCATATAAATGTTGACATTGTGGGACCATTACCAGCATCACAAGGTCAACGCTATCTGTTAACAATAATAGACAGATTTTCTCGATGGCCCGAAGCAATTCCATTGTCAGATATTACAGCAGAAACAGTAGCGAACACTATTTTATCATGCTGGATCTCTCGTTTCGGTGTTCCGCAATACATCACCACAGACAGAGGTAAACAATTCGATTGCCACCTTTTCACACACCTCACTAAAACACTAGGTGCAGACCACATCAAGACCACAGCTTACCACCCAGCAGCAAATGGTGTAATCGAGAGATGGCATAGAGTTCTGAAACAGGCCTTGAAAGCCCATATGGACGAAAACTGGGTCGCTAAATTGCCAATTGTGTTACTAGGACTCAGATCGTACATAATTCCAGAATATCGCTCAACACCCGCTGAAATAGTCTACGGAGAATCAATCAAACTTCCCACCGACTTTTTCAACAGCACACAAGCTCATGATGTTCCACCACTTATATCTCAGCTGAAAGAAGACATAAGGAAACTTCGACCAGTACCTTTTAAACATCATACTGCAAAAAAGGTATTTGTCCATCCTAAGCTTATGGAAGCTCCTTTTGTTTTTGTTCGCATTGATATTCCGCGAAAAACTCTCGAACCAGTTTATGACGGCCCCTTTGAAGTGTTATCCCGAACTGACAAAGTCTTCAAAATCAAGAAATCACACGGAGAAGAGACAATTTCTGTTGACCGTCTTAAACCCGCATTCATTCTTTGTGATAACGAACAGACAACATTCCAGCCTCAGAGACATCCTAGTGAAACTGACAGTGACAGTGAAAGTCCAACACCTAGTGAAACTGAAAGTGACAGTGAAAGTCCAACACCTAGTGAAACTGAAAGTGACAGTGAAGTTCCCGTTCCCGTTCAAACGACACGCCATGGACGTAGAGTTCGATTTCCACGAAGATACTTGAACTAATAGCGTTGCCACTGAGAGGGGAGTATGTGGCGGCGGTTCCGACCGCAGTGTTTCCGTCAACACTACTCTGTGTTTCTCTTGGCAGCTAAACGTTGCGTTACGTTATTCGACAGCAAGCTGTCAAGAACTACTATATAAGAGACACCAGGGATCTCTCTCTCTCTCTCTCTCCTCGCTACTAACCGACACAGTGAAGATACGTCTCTCCACGCTCGGTCAGTTATCTGTTATGTGCTGTCTGTGATTGTTTTATAGTTAAATGTATAGTTTATTCAGTTAGTGAAATAATAAAGTATATTAAATGTTTACGTATGGATTTAATATCAACAAGTGTAATTAACATCCATACACAAGATATGAAAAAAATTGTATATATTAATTATAGGGTGTCTTGAGCTACATCTTAAAAAATTATTTCTACAATCACAGGGTGGCCCATAAGTCGTTGGTGATACAAATTTTCTTTTTTTTCTAATCAAACACGCCTTATGTTATTGCATTTTTGCATTTTCCATCGAAATATAATGCATGTTTGTAAGAACGAAAATTCTGGACGCAGTAAGTGCGTTATGGTAGCGAATTTTGATCAAATGCTTAATATTTGAATAGTTCAATTTGCTATTAACCTATAAGGTTGACCAAAAAACGAGTTTTTTCGGGAACACTTTAAATTTACTTTCGGATTTTTTTTTACATTTTCAAACAATAAAGTTATTTTGATGAAACATGGCACATTGTTTTTACTATATAGATTTTACTGGTAACCAAATGTGATGCCTGCTTTCTTAAAAAAAAAACACATTATTGCTATTAAAAAATAGTTTTATGAAAATTCACTACCATAACGCACTTGCTGCGTCCAGAGTTTTTTATTTCGTTAAAGCGGCAAAACACTCTTGGAATTAGATATTAAATGTGGCAACGCTGCTGAAAATTGATAGTGCGAAACGTGAAAATCGTGCATTTTTGAGATCTTAATTTCTCAATTAATCTGTTATTTATGGCTTTTCCGTAACTTTTTTTTTCAGATTATTAATCTACGCTACGTACTCTTTCTTGTGGTGTACGCCATTTTGCTAGATTCCGGTTGCGGTTAAGTCGATCGTCCCCCCTATTATATGTAAACAAAATCTATTTTAAGTTTGAACGTATTTACTTTACAAAAAAATTACCAGGATTTTTGATCAGTATCAGAGGTGGGTCAAGCCGTAAGCAGTTTGACCAAGGCCGTAAGCAGATTAATCAAGACCAAGAGCTGTTATTTGCCAATGGAATGGAGTATTCACGACCGCAAGTTGATAAATACCCGCTGTAAAACGCCAATAGTCAGATAGTTCTTTAAGGAGATTGTTCTTACGTCATTGGTTCTGTGCTTCTGTATGCAGAACGTTTGATATAATCTTAATATGCTATCTATGCCCAAGATCTATAAAGTAATAATATGTTTTATAAATCTTGATCTATGCCTAATATGAATTATGATTACTAGATAGGTTTTTTCTCTATGTACAATGTCAGAGGTATCCTAACCATGCTTTATCACATTTGTAAATGAATGGCAATGAATAATTGTTATTTTTTTAGTTTTCAAATATGATTTTAATGAGACATTTTAGGAGTCGTTTTGGAAATTGTAGACAAAATTTGTTAAGTGTGATCCGCTTTTATAACGAACTACCTTTTGAAGATATTCCAGAGGTATCACCTGCTTTTATAAAGCGTGTTTTTAAGCAAAATAGTATTTCTTTTGAAGAGGGTTTTACCAATTTTATAATAAACTGTCCAATTTGTCATACAAAAGCAAAAGCATCTCCTAAGACATATATCAATAAGACGACAGGTGATATCTTATTTTTATAAATATATAGTACTTAGAATATATAGTACTTACCGGAATCATAAGTTAAGACTTTTAGATTGGTTTAGTGAGCACACATCTTTCTTTGTGGTGTTTATAGTTTTTTGTGTGTAGTTATACTTTATTTGTTTAAGTTAATTGCACACAGACTAATAAATTTCTAAGTTTCCCCCATTTAGTAAGTAAATAAGAAAACTTAAGAGCCAGTTCTGGTCTGGGTTGGTATTCCAGTTAGAGTAAAGTTAATAAAAATACTTATGTATCCTGCTAAAAATCATAGTTGTTTAAAGAGTCCACTAAATGAAACGAATATGTTTATGCATTACAAAAAATAATATCTGATATTGCACCAGTTAGACCTACATGATGATTGTAAAAAGCAGTAGAAATATATTTGAAAAACTGGCAGGCTTCCTAACTGTTTTTAGTGAATTTTTATTCACTAAATAGAGAGCTTTGGTGAGACTTTGCAAAACTCTTTTCAAATGAGCGCAAAGTAGGACCCCTAGAACCAATATCTGGAGTCAGTTTCAATTTTTATAGGTTTTTATATATTTATATATATATATATATATATATATATATATATATATATATATATATATATATATATATATATATATATATATATATATATATAAACACAAGATATCTCAAAAAGTTATTAACTGATTTTGATGAAATCGGCAAGAATTTTTCTTTTTATTAATAGCTTGAATGAGTTTGTTAGCCAGGAAAGTCTGACAAGGTTTTCTGGGAAAATTTTGAGTTTTCTTCCGAAAAAAAAATGTATCTCCAAAAATTACAAAGCTATTTTGATGAATTTTGGTGGGTATGTTGCCTTTGGAAAGACCTTACTACCAAAATGCAACTTTCTAGGTTCATAAAAAATTGAGTTATTCAAATTTGAAGCATTTAATGAAAATTCGCTACCACATAACGCACTTGCTGCGTTTCGATTTTTTTTTTTTTTTCTATGTAAATCGTCAAACATGCAAAGAAAATTTACTATTACAAATTACGCTATGCAGAGTAAGGCATTTAAAAAGATTCACATTAGATATTAGTTGGTGTTTTCAGTTATATGGGTACTTACCTATATATTTTGATGACAGTAAAAAACCTTACTCAAAGCTAAATTTATTTGCTTTAGGAATTGATTCCAAATATGATTTTATTGATCATATGAAGGTATTTAAAAATACTGTACACAACGGATGTCAGTTGATACATAAAAATAACATTTATTGTTCGAAAATCTTCTGGTTTCTCTGACAGTGATTTTATATTCTATGAATTAAAGAGAGGATGTCAATGAAAAACATCAAAAATAGAAATACTCAGTTGTCAGGAGAACGCTAGTTTCATTTACTTTATTACAAGTTCACATATGACAAACATTGTTCTGGATTATGTTTCTGTTTTATCTGGACAAATCTGAGAATAACTGATTAACACCTGGTAATTCATATACACAGTGTGTTGTTCATTTCAAGTATCATGAAAACTTCATTCAAGAGACATGGAAATGTCAGGGAATTTGATTTCTACTAGGTACATTGTAAATAGAAGTTATATGTTTTTTTAGTATTGTGTTTTTTTAATTGTTATGGTATAATAACACTACAGTAGGCAAACTTCGCACCCTGAAGTTCTAAACTTGTTCGGTGGGAGCTCCACATTCACATGCATATACAAAAAAAGGCCATAAGCAATCAGACCTGGCCATTCCACATTCAAGCAAAGAAATTACTGTTGGAATAGGAGACTCTAACCTGCGTAACTCTTAGTCTTAACTCTACAGGTTACTCGGGTACTCAGCCTGTGATATATATATATATATATATATATATATATATATATATATATATATATATATATATATATATATATATATATATATATATATATATATATATATATATATATGTAATCCCCTACTTTTTTTTGTTTAATTTTTTGTTTGTTTTGAAAATGAATGGTTTTTTTTATTTTACATAGGAAACCATACGTAATCCTACATTATTGATTTGAAAAAATTACAGGCTTATATATGTGCTCATCCTGCAAACACACTGGACAATGGAATGATTTAGAAAACTACCTTATCATTAAAAAGAGAAGAACAATCGATAAGAAAGAAGGAGAGAATGTTTTACGAGATGTAAAAGAAGTTAAAAATTCATTAACTAAAATACAAGAATCTACTAAAATGTGTAAAGATCTCCCACCTGAGAAAATCCAGTTGATACTTGAGAAATTTAAGCTTCCGGTATGTATTTTTTTAAACTGTGTTGACCACTGCTGTTGTTGACTAATACGATAAAAATCAAGTTTAGCAGGTGTATAAGTAAGGAGTTTGTACAACCTGTGCAAAAAAGTCAGAATATGTTAAACCGAGTGTTAAATTAACAGTGTCATAACTATCTATGAAAATGACAGAAAACAAATTGTTATTTGGTTTCTGAAGCTAAGCAACAATTCTCTTTTTACTAGTATCTATGCACTGTATATCGACGGTCTCATGGAAAAACCACACAAGCGCCAAAAAATCGATTTCACGTCTTTGGTATCATCTTGTAGGTGTAGGGAATGTCAAGCCGCATCTAACGGTTTGAACGGCATTAGCGACAAAAACTTATCGGCGATGTAAAACTGCTTTAAAATGGTAACAAACGCCAGGGTCGTCACTGTGTGCACGCTCAAAGACAGTCACAGTGGAGCTTGCGTCATTTCAGATAGGAATCAATGGTGATGTTATAGTGCATGTGATGGTTAAGTTTGGCTGTGAAACTGTAAGTTATATTGAATGTTATAATAACTTATCTATAGGAAATATAACTGCCATTGAGTTCTCACTAATTAAGAATTCTAATTAATAAGAAAGTCGGGCGGTCGTGCCTAGGTTAGGTTAGGTTAGTTTGTGAGTGGTCCATATCGGTCCCTCCACCGCGACCATAAGGTCTATTGTGGCTCACGCCTAATGTCTATATTTCGCCCAACAAATCCAGCCTCCTACAGAGGTCGATAACCTTTGCGGGCGAAAGTTGATCCAGATCCTCTGGAGCAAGCTTTACCTTGCCAAAGAGCAGGTGTCTAGTCCTATCCGCTGCCGGACAGGAACACAGCACGTGCTCTGCTGTTTCGTCATTCTCCATACACAGCCGGCACTCGGTCTCCTGACCGATCCCAATACGGTACATGTGATGCCGCAAGCGACAGTGTCCTGTATACAGGCCGACTAGAGTACTCAGTTGTTGTCTGTTCAACTCTAGAAGTTTCTTAGCCCTTGACTCAGACAGGCCATTTATGAAGGCCTTAGAGTGAGCTAATCCTGGAAGATTTTGCCAATATTGAATTGTCCTTCTATCTGTCCAGGTCTTTAAGGTGCGTTTTGCTGTGCAAGATGTTATTCCCAGCACCGGTTCTGGTCCGACAAAGTCACACTGGGCACCACTCCTGGCAAGCGCGTCTGCCGCAACGTTGCCATCATGGTCCGAGTGACCCGGTATCCAGACCAGCGACACCTCATTACAGCTGCCCAATTCGTTAAGGGCAGATTTACAACTCCATACCGTCTTTGAATTGCACCGGTAGGAACCAAGAGCCTTTATTGCAGCTTGGCTATCTGCAAATATCTTTATCGATTTGTTTGTGCATAGGTCTTTTAAGCTTTCCCTTGCACACATCTCGATGGCATAAACTTCTGCCTGGTGTATGGTTGCGTACTTGCCGAGGCTAGCTGATAGTCTAGCATCGGTGCTGCCCCCATATGCGCCGGCTCCTACTCCCATATTGGTTTTGGAGCCGTCAGAGTACCAGCAGAGGTCCGCTCTCAACAGGGTCGATTGGTTCCGGTCCCAGTCCTCCCTTTCCGGGAGGACGGTCTTGAAAGACAGATCTCTGCTGATTTTTGTAGGCATCAAGTCCGAGACCATTCCCAGAATCCTGTGACAATCACTGTCATCAAGGAGTCCGGACCCCCTCAGACTGACTTCCCTCGGCATGTTATCTGCCGTTTGTATTAGTCTGTACGTTGTCCACCTCGCCACCCTCTCCAGCCATATGCGAAGTGGGGGAATATTGAGGAGGACCTCCAGAGCGACTGATGGTGCGGTGCTTATCGCTCCCGTTATCATCAGACATGCTTGTCTCTGTAGATGAGCCAGTTTGGCCCTCGCGGTACCACGAAGCACCTTAGGCCACCAAACTATGGCTCCATATGTTATCATAGGTCTGATAACCACTACATAGAGCCAGTACATCTGTTGGGGGTTTGTTCCCCAGTTGTTCCCACAGATTCTCCGGCAGGTCCACAGGGACATCTTAGCCCTGCGGATAACATTTTCTAACTGTCTGTCCCAGTTGAGCTTCTTATCTAGGATAACTCCCAGATATTTTGCTTGGTCCGAAAATGGAATATTTTCCCCCATAAGATTAGGTGGTTTTAATTTGTCCAACCTTCTTCTTCTGGTGAACGGGACAATGATCGTTTTGCGAGGGTTCACAGACATCTGTTCCCTACGGCACCAATCATTGACTACATTTAGTGCTTCTTGAAGAGTACTAGACAGTTCCTCCTCAGATTTGCCTCTAACCATTATGACAAGATCATCCGCATACGCCTGGACCTCAACCTCCCAGAGTCCGAGGATAGCCAGCAGGTCGTCCACAAAGAGGGACCACAACAGGGGGGATAGAACGCCCCCCTGAGGACACCCTCTCGCAGCCCTAACGCTGACCACCTCTCCCCGTAATGAGGTAATAATGGTCCGATTGTGCAGCATGTTTCCGATCCAGCCACAGATGGTAGGTTCCACCCCCCTAGCGATAGTGGCCTCGTAGAGGGAGATCGGTAATGCATTATTAAATGCTCCTTCTATGTCGAGAAATGCCGCCACCGCAACCTCTCCATTTTTCAGAGAGTGTGTGATCTTCTCGACGAGGTTATTGAGCGCTAACTCAGTTGATTTGCCAGTTTGATAGGCATACTGGTGGGTATTTAGGGGGTTCTTGGGTAAGATGTTCCCCCTAATGTGTCCGTCCAGTATTTTTTCCAATCCCTTCAAGAGGAATGATGTAATACAGAGAGGTCTCAGTGAAGTAGGTAGGAGGTCATTACGTCCCAATTTGGGAATGTAAACCCCCCTAACCACCGTCCAGCTGGAAGGAATATAGTTCCAGGCCAGACTGGCTCTGAACAGCCTGATAAGGAAGGGTAGGAGAATCTCCAGTCCCTTTTGTAGTAGGACCGGTACCACCCCATCCTCCCCTGGCGACTTGAATGGCTGGAAATGATTCACAGCACACTCCACTGCCGAGGCTGTAACTATTCTCCGAGCAACTAGCCAGTCCTCCCTTTGGGGGCGTTTGGATCGTCCCTCAGCTGGTAGGACCTCACCGTTGCTCAGGATCAGACAATCTGGGAAGTGTGTGTGTGCTAAGAGCTCTAACGTTTCTTTCCGAGATTCAGTAAAGGAACCATCTGGTCGTTTTATCGATCCCAGTTCCTGTACACGGTCGCGTAAGAGAATCCTGTGGATTCTGGCGCTGCTGGGCACACTATCAATGTCCCCGCAGAACCTCCTCCAGGACTCCCTCTTAGCGTTCCTGATCTCTTTATTATAATGTGTTAGAGCGGTTTTATATTGCTCCCAGTTGCCTGTAATCTTAGCACGATTGAAGAGACGTCTAACTTCTCTTCGTAGTTTATCGAGGTTATTATTCCACCAAGTAGACCCCCGACTGTCTCTCTTTGACCTCAGTGGACAGTTTTCGTGATAGGCAGAGACCACAGCTTCCCTAACCTGTTCGGCCGCAATCTCGATCTCATCACGATCCCTCACTGTGGGGATTGCGGACCCAAGTCTGCCGGCGAGGGACTGTTTGTATCCCTCCCAATCCGTCCTCCTCGGGTCCCGATACTCTAACACAGGTCTAGGGCCTGTTTCAATTTCAAATAGGATATGGGCATGGTCTGAACATGAGGGTTCAGACGACACCCTCCATTTGAGGATTTTTGAGCTCAAAAGCCTTGAGCTGATCGTAAGATCTAAAACCTCTCTCCGGTTAGCTGTAAGAAAGGTGGGTTCCGAGCCTATGTTGTTGACAACCAGCTCCTCCCCCAAAATGTATTCAAATAATGATTCACCTCGTCTGTTAGTGTCCGTGCTCCCCCAAGCCAAGTGATGGGAGTTCGCATCACACCCCATTACGAGGTGATAATTGTTCCTCTTGCAGTAGGCGATCAATTTCCGCACCTCTGCTGGAGGTGGTTGTTCTGCATCTCTGTCTCCAGGGAAATAGGCCGAACAGGCCACTACTTCCAGCCTGGTCCCCCCGGATGTGATCACGAGATGGATGGATGCCATGTCCTTGGTGCAGTACTCTGAAAGTGTAAAATACTGCAAGTTGTTTCTGATCCAGATACAGGCTCTGGGTTTAGTACCAGAGCCCACCTCTACTATCTTACCAGAAGTGTTACCCAGCCCTTTTGTTCGTTCCGATTTAGCGGTCCAGGGCTCTTAGAGGAGAGCAATATCTATTTGCTCTTCCTTTAATTTCATGCTAAGGAGGTATGTCGCAGCCTTAGCATGATGCAGATTAGCTTGAATGCACCTTAAGTTGGTGGGCATTGGGGTAGGAATATAGGAGTGTATAGAGGATAAAGGTGTAGGTTAAGGAGCTTAAAGGAAAAGGGAATTATGGTGCAGGTTCCTCCTCCTTTTTAGGAGCTCGATAACCAAGCTTCCTATAGGAGGGTCTACCTTTGGTAGTCGTCCTAGGGGTGGACTTTCCTTTCCCCTGTTTTTTCCCTCTGGAGGTTCCAGTGGAAGGTTGAATCCTGCCACCTCCTCTATTGGGTCTGTGTAAGTCGTGTCCATGTTTGGTCCCACGAGCAGCAAGGGAAAATAGACCTCCATGGAAGAGCCCCGCATCCCATGAATAGGCATTTACACAGGGAGGTCGCCCGGTTTCCCTGGGGAGGGTTAACGTTAGCGACAGAATTACCATCCTGCCAATGCTCGGCCATATCGGCCAGAAGCATCATCGCCTCGGCACCAACCCGCCAACGACCTTGCGATGTGGGTTTTTTATAGAGGACTCTCCTCGCAATGCCGGCCAATTAAGGCAAGCATTCCCGGCCCTCCTAAGACATGACTAGGAGGGTTACGGTTTGGTTAGTTCATTTAGTTCACGTCTAATAGTAGACGCTATCCAGGGTGCACCACGGGAAGGCGAACTAACTTTACACCCCTCGTGCCTAACTACATGACACATATACCTATTTGGCATAAGCGCTGTTGCTTATGCAGATTCAATTATAATTGAGAATGAAGAATAATTTGATTTTCATTGTGTCAAACTCATGATATTTGAGTATAAATTACAGCTAGAGCAATAATTTTACTTGTATGCACCATTCAGTTATGTGACTGGTGTTATTGCAAGTAGGCAAACTCATTGAAATTATCTATGTCGCTTATGCCAATCTACAACTTGCAGATGGATGGAAATTCACGTAGCGGAAGGATATTGGTGCTGGCCATGGAGTAAATTCTGGGCTCAGATACTCAAGAAGCGTTAAAAAACGACATTATTCTCTCGGATAATGAGAATGCTGAAATGCTATTATCTACTAACCTTCCTAGCAATATTGATGAATTATTGTTCTCAAATAATTTTGATGAGATTATACCAAATGAATCAACCTTGTGCACTGAGAGCTTACCTGGCACACCAAAAAAAGATGACTATCAAACTATTCTCAAAGAACAGAATTTCAATGTAATAGCCGAAGAAAGAGTGCTTCTAGAGTATTTTCCAAGAAGATTTTATGGTTTTCAGTCAGGATGATGATACGAATCTATTCTCACAAGATCTTGAATGAGTAGCTTACAATTGCCTAAGAGAATAATATCTCAATCAGCTGTCTTGGATGGAGGAGCAGGACTATTCTTCCCCCAAGAAAACTGTAAGACTAAACTAAGTCGTTGTACCTGGATAGGATAATAAGTTTCGATGAAAATTGAATAAAGTATTTATTTTCTCAGGTGTTCCTTGGTGCATGCTATTGTTGATAACTGTTATGTTCGAGTTACCTATTGTGATTAAAGAGCATATAAAACTTTGATCTCTTATTGACTGAACTTCTTACGTTTCGACGCTGATCAAGAAAGCTCATCATTTTGTATTCGTCTTTTTCCAAATCAACTTAAAAACTTGCACGCTATTGTCCACATTCACTGAATTTTATGGCATAAGCGACGCTCGATAATATTCATGTACAGACTCGTAAATTGCACAAGGTAAGATGAACGCCATTTATTTTCATCATTTTATTCTTGGTTGGCATAAACACCAGACGAAAATACAGCATAAACACTATTTGCTACTGATGATTTGGAATAAGCGCCATTTCATACATCATACATTTATTCAGGTGAATTAACAGACTGTTGAGGGAAAAATTGTACTAAAAATTAAGAAAAAAATTAACACAGACGCCGTGGAGATATTTCTCATCACATGAAGTTGAGAAAGTTGTTTGCGTCTCCTGTAAAATTACATCATTGGCGCTTGTGTCGCATTTCCATGAAATCGTCGATATGTGCCGTTTCAATTCATAAAATAATCAGAATTTTATCAGCAGATATACAAAATCACACATTTGTAATAATACAATAAAAAATAATAAAACAGAGTTGCCTGTGGCTCCAAACGTAATGTATAATAATTTATACTCTCTGCCACAACGACATTAAACTATCTGTATCCTCAAAAATATATTTTTTTAAATTATTTGTTCCTTTTAAATATAAGTACACTTGGAAAACCAAAATACATCTTTTTAAAGACCTGACGATCGTTTCACTACCAAGGTTAACGTCATCAGAGGATGAAATATTAGAGAAATTAAATAATGTTTCATTCTGTACACGGTGGATGGAAACTGAAACTCAAAGCAGGATCGCTCCAAAAACCACAAAAAAATAATAAATAGTTATGCGCTACATTTTGACAACGAAGTTGTCTTCAGCAGTAGCTGTCGCTAAACAGTATAGCCACAGCTACTGATGATGGCAACTTCATTGTCACAATACGTACCTAGCACATAACTCCGTGTTATTATTTTCGTGGTTTTTTGGGGGATTCAGCTTTTAGTTTCTAAATACATATCAGACACGTTTGTTAAATAACATTGTAAAGCAGATATATTTTATAGAATGACTGCGATTCAAGGGAACATAATCAAGAGTAAAAATGATTAAATGGCTGGTAAAAAAAATGTGACTGAACTCTTGTTTTAAAAAGTTTCTTTTAAGTTTATGAATCTCTGTTAAAAGAAAAACATCGTTAAATAGCTCTGCTTTCCAATGTTACTTAGCTAACATCTGTCTGATACATATTCGTCATTTCTGAAAAGTCTGCATCTGTCAAAAAAATTACTTAACATGTTTGTAAGGATCTAAAAGTGTAAAAATATACAGCCGGTCCATTTAAAATAATAAAGTTGGTAGCTACTTATGTTATAACCCAAAGTAGCAAAAAAAAATATTTCAGGTGAATAAAGCATTATGGAAAACGCATATATAGAGTTTAAGGTTATGGCACACACTGTATTGTCCGCAAATATTAAATAGCCATATTACATACAAAAATGTACAAATAAAATTTAAAAAAATGTAAAGATAAGAGAAAACTACCCAAGTGTCTAAATAAAAAATTCACACATAAAGGTCTATTCCAAAACAAACACAATTAAAAGTTAACTAAACTAAAATCGCAGCCCAAAAATTTCCCCTGCCCCGGTAAAATAACAGCTCACAACCAATCTTCTAACCATTTTCTTGAAGAGCGTTTGATGAAAGTGACATTTTTGAGAAGTTCATTATTATACAATTTGTGTCCTGGGAGTTAACTTCACCACTAGCCCTGTTGATTCTGATAAGGCAGATGTATATCTTTCATTATGTAAAGCTTCCTTATACAAATTCAGTCATAAGTGGGTTCTAAATTAACCACAGGCGGTGTATAAACTTATCCTTTACTGTGATTTAACCAAAGAAATAATCCTTTTATTTTATCATCATTAATGAAATCAGTAATTAAGATGTTGATGTAGTCTCAAAAAAAAAAAAAAACAGCCAAACTGCATGCAGCAATAGTAATATGTAAAACTTTTGTTGATAAATTTTAGTTTTAATTTCAATGAATTGTTTTCTTTTCAGAACGTTTCAGATACTGTAATAGCTAGTTTGAATATTCGGATGGACTTAGAAGAAAATAATCTTTATTTTCCATTAGAAAATGTTGAATCAGAGATTGTTGGTTATAAACGATTAAATTTTAGCAACAATGAAGTAACAATTATTCCTTCCATTACGTGTGGTGGTTTATTAACAGGAAGGGCAGCAAAAAGTAAAGATACAGCAGTATTAGTGCCAACTATTGCAGACTTTTTAGTATTAATGGATTCTAAAATAAGCAATAATGTTGTTTGCTTACCAAATGGAGTTAATAGTTTATCGCAATATGTGTTACCTAGTTTAGAACGATTCAAAAAGCTTATCCTGTGGTTTGGAACTGATATAAAGTCTTGGGATTCTGCTAAACAATTTGCACAGAAATTAGGAGAAAAGCGTTGTTATTTTATAAGGTATATTATTATTATTATTATTACTATTGTTGTTTTAGAACTTCCACAAAAGGGGTGACATTTCACTTCATTCCCAGGCAGTGCATGCCAAAGGAATGGAGCTCTGTTGGTCTTCATTGTTCTTTATTTCCTAGAACCCTACACACCCAGAAGACAAACTCCGCACCCCGAAGTCTCAGACTTGTGGGTGTGAGCTTACACACACATATCGACAAAACACACAAGCCATAATTCATTAGAAGCCGGCCTTTCCACTTTCGAGAGAAAAAAACTAACTATCTGAATACAGGACTCCTAGTTCAAATGCTAGTGGTTTTTTTGCCTCGCAGGCTGGGCTGTTCGACCTGTTTAACACTATTCTACATGTTACCAATAATGCTGCTTTTTATTATTATTGTTATTATCATTATGATGTAGTGGTCTCTGGTTTTATCTGGTATTATATATTTAGTCTAATGATTTTGTTTGTGATAATCATTTTTCAGTATGTCACTGGCAATTTTTACTTCTAAGTTTTTTTACTCTTATTTTAGGAGTCACAAAATGAGCTTTGAGGCCCTATGCTTCATCCGAAGATATTGAGTTGAAATGTTAAATATGATAATATTTTAAAAACACAAACGTCTAGAGCTCTTAGAATTTAACGGAGCTCTTCTGAATTGCAATTGAGAGGTCCGGGGCAAGAACCGGGTATCTTCAATATTTTCTGAAATTAGGTTAAATAGCTGGTGATGTAAATTTTCATACCTCGCATTGTTCTGAGTAAGAACAAAGCATCTCCAAACAACCGCTCTATAGATATGTCAAAACACGGAGATGCCGTAGAAAGTTTACTGACAAATAATGAGGTATCTCCCGGAGATGCCTTGTTCTTGCACACCACAAATGATTATTTCATACTGTGTGGGAATAACCCGCGTGTTTAGGTTATGTTTGTATATAACAGCTGTTCACTATTATTATTACTTCCACATCGTCAATATGTGTGGAAGTATGGCATCAGCGACGAAAATTCAACAATTTTTGTTTCACTTAAACGCCGTAAAATGTGTCAAAACGTATAGAAAACAAGATTTGAGAACGAACATTTTTCTATCAGTCTGTATGTCTCTCTGTTTGTAGCCACGATACCTTTAGAACTAATTCAGATATCGTCTTCAAATTTGGTATACAGTTAGCACCCGACAAACTAACGGTTCGAATTGTTTTTGGATAAAATCTCTCCAGAGCCACAGAACTGTCACTCTATAAGGTAGAAATACCCCAATGGCCAGGGAGGTAAAATATCTTGGGGGCGTATTGGACTCTAAGCTACCCTGGAATGGCCACGTTGAAAAAATACTTCGTAAGGCAGCAACAATCTAGGATTCACCGTGTTGTTCCATAGACTTGTTCCAAGAATGGGTGACAAAGGAAAGGAGGTCGGCAGTCGATCTGCGCTGACGGAATCCATACTGCCTGTCGTGGATTAGACTGTGTTTTTCAAGAAATTTTAGTAATTCGGTGTTTATATACTTTTCCATCACTTTAGAGACGACTGAAAGGAGAGAAATGGGCCTGTAGTTGCTGGGAAGCGCTTTGGATCCTTTCTTGGGGATGGGTTGTACTCGAGCAGTTTTCCAGTTACTAGGGAATATGCCTTTATTATAAGATATCTGAAACAGACGAGTCAGGACAGGAGCAAGCTCTGGTGCGCATTTTTTGAGAACAATTGCTGGGATCTCGTCAAGGCCAGAGGCTTTCCTAGTATTAAGAGAAGAGAGCATCTTTCGTACCTTTTTAGTTTTGAAAATGATATCCGTCATTTTATGCGCGACATTGGGGACTGTTGGTGGTTGAACATTTGGAGGTGGGTTGAGAGTAGAATTGCCGGCGAACAACGAAGCAAAAAGTTCAGCCTTGCCCAGGGCAGAAGAAACAATTTCATCCCCTGAGACAAGAGGTGGGAACGTGCTTTTGCAGAAATTATTCCCAATAGATTTAGCAAGAGTCCAGAAGGGTTTGCCACCGTTGGAGCTTAAGAGGACTTTGTTTTTGATGTGGTTATTAAACGAGTTTTTTGCCTCAGAAAGAATGTGGACATAGCGGTTTCTTGCGTCCTTAAATGCTTGACGATTTTCTTGACTGGGATTGTGTAGAAGCGTTTTGTGAGCTTTGATCTTTTCAAGTCTGGCCTTGTCACAGGATTTAGAGAACCAGGGCTTTTGAGTGGCTGAAGAGGTTTTCTGTGTACGTGGGATAAATAATTCCATGCCAGCTTGGATAATTTCGGTGATGTTTTGTGAGATATCAGAGGGGTCAGGATGAGAGAAGCAGACAGACGCCCATGGAAATGAGGAAAAGTAATCCCGCATTTATTGCTGGATCCCCCCCCCCCCCCAAACACACACTTAGTTATCATGGTGGAGGCCAGGCTAGGACTATACAGACTAGTCTGCAATGGTAGACTGAAGATCAACCCAAGCTGCAGGGGCCACTGCAAAATTCAAGAGATCGTGAAGGAGCCCATGCTTGAAATGAGGTCAGGTTTCGCGAGCCCGCGAATCTGCAGGGAAAACAACTTTACAGTGGAAATCCCCGACCGCGAGGCATGGCTGTGCAATCACTGTGCAGACTAGTTCAAGGCACAGTGATTTTGGAATGGGTGGAGTAGAAAACACAAAGGGCATGCACAATAAGCCAAAGGCTGCGGTGCTATCGGCGCGGCAAAGACGCGAACGAGACCTGAGGGAGGAAAAAAAAAGGGTCTAGGCTTTGCAACAGTTTATGCAACAAATAACACCAATGGAACATATAATAGTTCTAAAAATAACTGTTTTAAATGTTTAACGAGATATAGATTACAAATAAACCACTAACTATCAATTAGCGTCAAACATTGGCACACCAATTTGTTTACTGTTTATGAGTTTACGTTTAATAGTTATGCCATCTCGCAACTTCATGAAGGGTTACCAACTTATAGGAGTAAATTTTTTATTACAGCTGTAGTGTGATGTATGAATCAGCTTTGGGAATTTACATTTGAATGTTGTCTACCTTTAATTACTAAAAATGACATTATTCCATACTTATCGTAAAAAATAGTATAGTAATCAACCTACACGAGCCTAAGTGAAGTGAATACACATTATGAGCTATAAATTGATAGAGTTGAGCAAGAAGCAGTGATTAAGTACCCACAAAAAGTCTATGAATGCAGCTCAGTGTCACAAAGATTTAGTGGAAACATTGGGGAAACTGCTATATCTTATGATGTAGTCAAATATCGGCAATGTAAATTAAGGTAGGGTAGGCCTTTTTGCGTAGATGAACAACATGCCAGTGGTGCCTCCATAGTAATCACTAGTCAAGATAATATCAAAAAAATCTGTGCTCAGGCAGATATCTGAGGAAACTTGTTTGCCTTGCAATACAATATAAAATATTCTATTAAAAGACGTTGATATGAAATCATCGCGTGTAAAATGGGTTCTACAAATGTTAATAAAGAAACAAAGTTTTTATTTGTCACAGATTTGTAGGCAGGTACAAAGCAAACGAGAGCAGCTTTATTGAGCGTTTTATAACTGTTGATGGATCTTCTCTACATCACTATGGTCCGGAAACTAAATGGTACAGAGTGGAGATACGTTTGCTCCCTGCCCCCTCGAAAGTTTAGGGCTTAGTCCTCTGCATGTAGAGTGATGTCCATTGTTGTCTGGTATGCTCAAGTTATCACTTTGGGTGATTATTTTAAAGAAGGCTTCATAATATGATCAGTAATGACCCAATTTAATAATTAAGTTGTGGAAAGCCATAAAACAAGAACTCAGCGGAAAGTTGAGAAATATACTGTTTCATCAAGACAATGAACCAAGTCACCAGTCATAGTCAGTTATCACAATGTCTGCCATTGAGAGCACCGGCTTTAAACTATTACAGCATTCACTTTATTCACAAGATCTGGCACCAAACGACTACATACTATTTCCAAAACTGAAAGGATACTTTAGGAAGTGATTTCCGACAGATAATGAAGTGGAAATGCCTGTAAATGAGCGGTTTAAAAAAGTTGAGAAAACATTTTATTTGGAAACTGTAGAAGCATTGGAGCATCGTTGAGAAAAGTGCATTAGAATGAAGTGTGATTATGGTGAAAGATAAAAATAATTGTTTCTAGCCTTTCATTATATATGTAGTTTAGGAGCAGAGCATAAGTATCCCCCCTCAGTTAAATAGGTGTAAACCTAAATGTAATGAATTCCATGATAATTTTTTAAACATTGTGAGGGCCACTCTGATCATTTTGAGGTCCAGTACAAATAATATAGTTGTAAAAATTGTCATATTAAATTATGCTAGGAATCTTCGCCTTGAGTATCAATAAACTTTTACAAAGTGATTTTTCACCTAACTAAAGCATGTGTGTTTTCTTAAATGAAATTTAAATAGTTATACACGATTGAATCGATATCCTCGTGTGTTGCTGTAAGCATTAAACCATTGTCTCACAAATTTTTAGTAACTTCCAATAGACAATGTTTAAGATATTATGATACCACAACAATCTTTTAGTTCTTTGATGTAATCTTTTTCACCATAATCTAAAAATTATTGAGAGCATAACTTTCTCAATGTGCAGTGCCTTTTCACTGATGTTGGAGTAGGCTCACTTTAAATACTGATAACAGCTACACTGACGTGTGTCCAGGTTATAAAATAGGATGTGGGGTTTATCACCTGTTCATCAGCGGAGTCTAAAGGCAATGTTGCCCTGTCGTCGCAACCATGATTCCTCTTTTGCCCAGCAGCTCTCTTCATACCACTGTAGCTTCTGCACTCCATTAATTATGCTCGGTTTTATAAAAGTTTTCCTGATGGTTTAACGCTTACATTTTTTTCAAATATGTGTCCTTCAAATAGTATTGCCAGAAAGTTTATATGTCTCAGAATATGTCCAATACATTTTGCCTTTGTCCCAATTTGTTTCAGCAAACAACTTTCTTTTCTCATCTTTTCTAGCACACCTTTATTCTTGCTTCTATCAATGTACCATTTCTTTGCGATTTTACTCCATATCTATATTTCAAAAGCTTCTATTCTGCTGATGTCCTGCTTACTTAAAGTGCAGCTTTCAATCCCATGCATTATAACACTCCTTACATATGACTTTATGAATCCCTTCCTCAGGTGAAAATTAAAATGTCTATTAGTGAGCAGAGTATTTTGTATATTGAATGCTTGCTTTGCCATCACGTTCCTCCTCTCAGTTATTTCCTAAATTTAATATCATTTGTAATAATACTCCCAAGGTATGAGTTTATACTTGTTTAAGTTGTTGGCTGTTTAGGTGTATATCCATTTTCATATTGTTACCTATCTTCATTAACTTTGTTTTCATCATATTGATTTTTTGTTTGATTCTTTGCAACACATTATCCAGCACACTCAGCATCTTTTGTAACTCTTTTTCAGTTTCTCCCATCAGTGCTGTCATTAACTTCCTACTTCCTTCTTCGTTTTATTCAGCGTATTTATTGCATCTTCTATAAATAAATTGAACACGTATGGTGATAGTGAGTATCCTTGCCAGACACCTTTTTGTATTGCACCTTCAGTTTCTTATCCATTAATATCTATTATCGTACTTTGATTTTTCTATAGATTGAAAATAATCCAGCTCTCTTTATTATATGAAAAAATGTTTTCCAATCCATATTATCGAATGCTTTTTTTAGGTTTTGCATGCTCTAGTTGCTCATCAAGATCTGAATCTGAAATGATCTTTAGAATTTTGAATACCATTCGATTTGTGTTCTTATTGAACAAACTCAAAGCTTTTAGACTGATTATTGATTGCACAGGCTTCAGTTTTTGATGAAGGATTCTTTGAATCCAGTGACTAAAGAAACCGTTATTACTTCATTTGTGTATCGATGGTTTTTTTAAAACTATTTGATAAACTCTTGACAATATTTTCTGACTTTATTACTGAGCAGCATGTTCACGTGCTCCTTAAAAATCTAGAAAACCTATCTTTCAAATTTTTCATTTACGTGAGTTGGTGTTGTAACATTGATACTTGTTACAATCATTGAGAACATCGTTTTTGAAGACGACTGATTTTAAAATCACAGGAAATCATAGCTCGATAATGCTTACCTGACTTAATTCCATGTCGCTTTTTATAAGAATCTAATATCTGTCATGATTTATAGTTCTATATATGTTTTTTTATTTGATATGCCTGATAAATTATTTCATTCTATACAATCGCTAATTACATGGCGATTGAAACAGTTTCCAAATTTTTACTTGTGTATGAGTATGTATAACATTTAAAATTAACACTTGCATACTAATATTTTTATTATTGGTGATTTTTCTAAATATGTTTTTTCTTAGTGAATTTTCTTAAAAAAAGTTCACTAATGGGGAGATCCCGACTTTTGAATTTTGAAAAAATTTCTTCAAATGAGCGCTATTTAGGACCCCTGGAACCCAAATCCGAGGTCGGTTTCAGACTTTATATGTATGTTTGTATATATATATATATATATATATATATATATATATATATATATATATATATATATATATATATATATATATATATATATATATATATATATATATATGTATATATGTATATATATATATATATATATATATATATATATATATATATATATATATATATATATATATATATATATATATATCTGTGTGTGTGTGTGTGTGTGTGTGTGTGTGTGTCACACCTATAACTAAAAAAATAATGGACGAATTTTGATAAAACTTGGTGAGTATCTTTCTTTCGCAAGTGGTTTGGATAATCCGCCGATGTTTTCTCGGAACATTTTATGTTTTCTTTCGAAAAAAATCGAAAAAAAAATATCTCCGGAATTAACAAAGTAATGGCAACCAAATTTCACACGCGGGTTTACATCACTATAGGTAAGTCACCTACCAAAATTTAGCTCTGTAGGTTAAAGGACAAAAAAGTTACAGGCATTTAAAGAAAAATAAATTTGGGTTTTCCTCAAAACGTCAAAAATCGCGATTTTAAACGTCAAAATTGGTAATATTTAGGCAATGAACCTGAAACTAATATGAGCTATGGAAGGAAAATGTCTCAAGAATAATGTTTTACAAAGCCTGAAGTCTTAGTTTCAATCGTCATTGTCCTTCATTTTATTAAAATATTCCCAGAAAATTCATTTCAAATAGACCCTTTCTCTGATACTTTGGCAGTAGTGTTGGCTAGTTTATCGGTTAATGGTATATCATTTTTGTCGAATTTTCGTAAAAAATCTTTAAAGCTCAATATATCCGTCATTATGCAAGATACGAAAAAAAATTTTATACATTAATTATAGGGTGTCTTGAGATACATCTTAAAAAAATATTTCTACAATTACAGGGTGGCCCATAAGTCGTTGGTGATTCAAATTTTTTTTTTTAGTGAATGTTCTTAAAAAAATTAACTAATGGGGAGATCCGTGTTTATATATATATATATATATATATATATATATATATATATATATATATATATATATATATATATATATATATATATATATCGTACCGATAACTCAAAAAATAATAGACTGATCTCAATCAAATTTGATGAGAACCTTCCTTTTGCAAGTCGCTTGGATAAGTTCGTTAGGCAGGAAAATCGGACCAAGTTTTCCCGAAAAATTTGGTGTTTTCTTTCTAAAAGAATTCATATTTCCAGAAATAACAAAGTGAGGGCAACCAAATTTGGTACGCGTATTTGTATTATAAAGAGTGAACCATGTACCAATTTAGGTCTCTAAGTTTAAGGACAAAAAAGTTACGGACAGCTAAAGCAACAAATTTTGGCGTTATCCTCAAAACGTCAAACTTGCAATTTAAAACGTCAAATTCGCAATTTAAAATGTCAAAATTGGCAATGTTTAGGCAAAGAACGTGAAACAAATACGGATTGTGAAAAGAAAATGTTGCAAGAAGAGTGTTCTGCGAACCCTTAAGTTTCAGATTCAACTGTCATTGCCCTTCATTTTACTAAAATGTTTACAGAAAATTCATTTCAAATAGACCCTTTCTCTGATGCTTTGGTTGTCAGTTTAGTTAAGTTGATGCTTTCGCTGTAGGTTTAGTGAAGTTTATGGTTTACCAGTTTATAATTTTTAGCTAATTTTCGTAGAAAAAATTCGTTACTGCATTTTAGTATTTTTTATCGAAATATGATGCATGTTTGTAAGAAAATATCTGGACGCAGTAAGTGCGTTTTGGTAGCAAATTTTCATTAAATCTTTCAAATTTCAATAACTCAATTTGCTATTAACGTAAGTTTCGTTGGTAAGGAAACCAACATTTAACTTTATTTTCAGAAAATTTTTGTATGAACGCAGCAAGGGCGTTTTGTTTGCGAATTTTCATTAAATGTTTCAAATTTCAATAACTCAATTTGCTATTAACCTAAGGTTCATTGGCTAGGAGACCAGTTTTCTCGGAAACATTTAAAGTATATTTTCGGAAAATTTTTGTACATTTTCAAATAATTATTTTGATAAAATATGGTACATTGTTCCTACTATATAGGCTATACCGGTAACCAAATTGATGCCTGCTTGCATTAGAGCGATATATTTGTAATTAAAAATATTTTAATGAAAATTCACTTCCCTAACGCACTTGCTGCGTCCAGAGTTTTTTAAACTATTTGATAAACTCTTGACAATATATTCTGACTTTATTACTGAGCAGCATGTTCACGTGCTCCTTAAAAATCAAAAAAACCTATCTTTCAAATTTTTCATTTACGTGAGTTGGTGCTGTAACATTGATACTTGTTACAAGCATTGAGGACATCGTTTTTGAGGACGACTGATTTAAAAATCACAGTAAATCATAGCTCGATAATGCTTAACTGACTTAATTTCATGTCGCTTTTTATTAGAATCTAATATCTGTCATGATTTATAGTTCTATATATGTTTTTTTTTATTTGAATTGCCTGATAAATTATTTCATTCTATACACTCGCTAATTACATGGCGTTTGAAACAGTTTCCAAATTTTTACTTGTGTATGAGTATGTATAACATTTAAAATTAACACTTGCACACTAATATTTTTATTATTGGTGATTTTTCTAAATATGTTTTTTTATTTGATATGCCTAGGTTAGGTTAGGTTGTATGTGAGTGGTCCATATCGGACCTTCCACCGCGACCAACGGTCTATTGTGGCTCACGCCTAATGTTTATATTTCGCCCAACAAATCCAGCCTCCTGCAGAGGTCGATAACCTTTGTGGGCGAAAGTCGATCCAGATCCTCTGGAGCAAGCTTTACCTTGCCAAAGAGCAGGTGTCTAGTCCTATCCGCTGCCGGACAGGAACACAGCACGTGCTCTGCTGTTTCGTCATCCTCCATACACAGTCGGCACTCGGTCTCCTGACCGATTCCAATACGGTGCATGTGATGCCGCAAGCGGCAATGTCCTGTATATAGGCCTACTAGAGTTCTCAGTTGTTGTCTGTTCAGCTCTAGTAGTTTCTTAGCCCTTGACTCAGACAGGCCATTTATGAAGGCCTTGGAGTGAGCTAATCCTGGAAGATTTTGCCAATATTGAATTGTCCTTCTATCTGTCCAGGTTTTTAAGGTGCGTTTTGCTGTGCATGATGTTATTCCCAGCACCGGTTCTGGTCCGATAAAGCCGCACTCGGCACCACTCCTGGCAAGCGCGTCTGCCGCAACGTTGCCATCATGATCCGAGTGACCCGGTATCCAGACCAGCGACACCTCATTACAGCTGCCCAATTCGTTAAGGGCAGATTTACAACTCCATACCGTCTTTGAATTGCACCGGTAGGAACCAAGAGCTTTTATTGCAGCTTGGCTATCTGCATATATCTTTATCGATTTGTTTGTGCATAGGTCCTTTAAACTTTCCCTTGCACACATCTCGATGGCATAAACTTCTGCCTGGTGTATGGTTGCGTACTTGCCGAGACTAGCTGATAGTCTAGCATCGGTGCTGCCCCCATAGGCGCCGGCTCCTACTCCCATATTGGTTTTGGAGCCGTCCGAGTACCAGCAGAGGTCCGCTCTCAACAGGGTCGATTGGTTCCGGTCCCAGTCCTCCCTTTCCGGGAGGACGGTCTTGAAAGACAGATCTCTGCTGATTTTAGTAGGCATCAAGTCCGAGACCATTCCCAGAATCCTGTGACAATCACTGTCATCAAGGAGTCCGGACCCCCTCAGACTGACTTCCCTCGGCATGTTATCTGCCGTTTGTATTAGTCTGTATGTTGTCCACCTCGCCACCCTCTCCAGCCATATGTGAAGTGGGGGAATATTGAGGAGGACCTCCAGAGCGACTGATGGTGCGGTGCTTATCGCTCCCGTTATCATCAGACATGCTTGTCTCTGTAGATGAGCCAGTTTGGCCCTCGCGGTACCACGAAGCACCTTAGGCCACCAAACTATGGCTCCATATGTTATCATAGGTCTGATAACCACTACATAGAGCCAGTACATCTGTTGGGGGTTTGTTCCCCAGTTGTTCCCACAGATTCTCCGGCAGGTCCACAGGGACATCTTAGCCCTGCGGATAACATTTTCTAACTGTCTGTCCCAGTTGAGCTTCTTATCTAGGATAACTCCCAGATATTTTGCTTGGTCCGAAAATGGAATGTTTTCCCCCATAAGATTAGGTGGTTTTAATTTGTCCAACCTTCTTCTTCTGGTGAACGGGACAATGATCGTTTTGCGAGGGTTCACAGACATCTGTTCCCTACGGCACCAATCATTGACTACATTTAGTGCTTCTTGAAGAGTACTAGACAGTTCCTCCTCAGATTTGCCTCTAACCATTATGACAAGATCATCCGCATACGCCTGGACCTCAACCTCCCAGAGTCCGAGGATAGCCAGCAGGTCGTCCACAAAGAGGGACCACAACAGGGGGGATAGAACGCCCCCCTGAGGACACCCTCTCGCAGCCCTAACGCTGACCACCTCTCCCCGTAATGAGGTAATAATGGTCCGATTGTGCAGCATGTTTCCGATCCAGCCACAGATGGTAGGTTCCACCCCCCTAGCGATAGTGGCCTCGTAGAGGGAGATCGGTAATGCATTATTAAATGCTCCTTCTATGTCGAGAAATGCCGCCACCGCAACCTCTCCATTTTCCAGAGAGTGTGTGATCTTCTCGACGAGGTTATTGAGCGCTAACTCAGTTGATTTGCCAGTTTGATAGGCATACTGGTGGGTAT
This sequence comes from Tillus elongatus, assembly GCA_964006375.1. NCBI lineage: Eukaryota > Metazoa > Arthropoda > Insecta > Coleoptera > Cleridae > Tillus > Tillus elongatus. The sequence goes on along the minus strand of OZ023263.1, from coordinate 110,028,142 downwards.
TTAGGGGGTTCTTGGGTAAGATGTTCCCCCTAATGTGTCCGTCCAGTATTTTTTCCAATCCCTTCAGGAGGAATGATGTAATACTGAGAGGTCTCAGTGAAGTAGGTAGGAGGTCATTACGTCCCAATTTGGGAATGTAAACCTCCCTAACCACCGTCCAGCTGGAAGGAATATAGTTCCAGGCCAGACTGGCTCTGAACAGCCTGATAAGGAAGGGTAGGAGAATCTCCAGTCCCTTTTGTAGTAGGACCGGTACCACCCCATCCTCCCCTGGCGACTTGAATGGCTGGAAATGATTCACAGCACACTCCACTGCCGAGGCTGTAACTATTCTCCGAGCAACTAGCCAGTCCTCCCTTTGGGGGCGTTTAAATCGTCCCTCAGCTGGTAGGACCTCTCCGTTGCTCAGGATCAGACAATCTGGGAAGTGTGTGTGTGCTAAGAGCTCTAACGTTTCTTTCCGAGATTCAGTAAAGGAACCATCTGGTCGTTTTATCGATCCCAGTTCCTGTACACGGTCGCGTGAGAGAATCCTGTGGATTCTGGCGCTGCTGGGCAAATTATTAATGTCCCCGCAGAACCTCCTCCAGGACTCCCTCTTAGCGTTCCTGATCTCTTTATTATAATGTGTTAGAGCAGTTTTATATTGCTCCCAGTTGCCTGTAATCTTAGCACGATTGAAGAGACGTCTAACTTCTCTTCGTAGTTTATCGAGGTTATTATTCCACCAAGTAGACCCCCGACTGTCTCTCTTTGACCTCAGTGGACAGTTTTCGTGATAGGCAGAGACCACAGCTTCCCTAACCTGTTCGGCCGCAATCTCGATCTCATCACGATCCCTCACTGTGGGGATTGCGGACCCAAGTCTGCCGGCGAGGGACTGTTTGTATCCATCCCAATCCGTCCTCCTCGGGTCCCGATACTCAAACACAGGTGTAGGGCCTGTTTCAATTTCAAATAGGATATGGGCATGGTCTGAACATGAGGGTTCAGGCGACACCCTCCATTTGAGAATTTTTGAGCTCAAAAGCCTTGAGCTGATCGTAAGATCTAAAACCTCTCTCCGGTTAGCTGTAAGAAAGGTGGGTTCCGAGCCTATGTTGTTGACAACCAGCTCCTCCCCTAAAATGTATTCAAATAATGATTCACCTCGTCTGTTAGTGTCCGTGCTCCCCCAAACCAAGTGATGGGAGTTCGCATCACACCCCATTACGAGGTGATAATTGTTCCTCTTGCAGTAGGCGATCAATTTCCGCACCTCTGCTGGAGGTGGTTGTTCTGCATCTCTGTCTCCAGGGAAATAGGCCGAACAGGCCACTACTTCCAGCCTGGTCCCCCCGGATGTGATCACGAGATGGATGGATGCCATGTCCTTGGTGCAGTACTCTGAAAGTGTAAAATACTGCAAGTTGTTTCTGATCCAGATACAGGCTCTGGGGTTAGTACCAGAGCCCACCTCTACTATCTTACCAGAAGTGTTACCCAGCCCTTTTGTTCGTTCCGAATTAGCGGTCCAGGGCTCTTGGAGAAGAGCAATATCTATTTGCTCTTCCTTTAATTTCATGCTAAGGAGGTATGTCGCAGCCTTAGCATGATGCAGATTAGCTTGAATGCACCTTAAGTTGGTGGGCATTGGGGTAGGAATATAGGTGTGTATAGAGGATAAAGGAGTAGGTTAAGGAGCTTAAAGGAGAAGGGAATTATGGTGCAGGTTCCTCCTCCTTTTTAGGAGCTCGATAACCAAGCTTCCTATAGGAGGGTCTACCTTTGGTAGTCGTCCTAGGGGTGGACTTTCCTTTCCCCTGTTTTTTCCCTCTGGAGGTTCCAGTGGAAGGTTGAATCCTGCCACCTCCTCTATTGGGTCTGTGTAAGTCGTGTCCATGTTTGGTCCCACGAGCAGCAAGGGAAAATAGACCTCCATGGAAGAGCCCCGCATCCCATGAATAGGCATTTACACAGGGAGGTCGCCCGGTTTCCCTGGGTAGGGTTAACGTTAGCGACAGAATTACCATCCTGCCAATGCTCGGCCATATCGGCCAGAAGCATCATCGCCTCGGCACCAACCCGCCAACGACCTTGCGATGTGGGTTTTTTATAGAGGACTCTCCTCGCAATGCCGGCCAATTAAGGCAAGCATTCCCGGCCCTCCTAAGACATGACTAGGAAGGTTACGGTTTGGTTAGTTCATTTAGTTCACGTCTACTAGTAGACGCTATCCAGGGTGCACCACGAGGAGGCGAACTAACTTTACACCCCTTGATATGCCTAATAAATTATTCCATTCTATACACTCGCAAATTGGCATGACGATTGAAACAATTTACAAATTATTACTTGCGTATGAGTATGTATAACATTTAAAACTAACACTTGCACACGAATATTTTTATTATTGGTGATTTTTCTAAATATCAAAAATTTCAAAGCAATCCTTGTATACACAAAAGAAAAGCAGGCACTTTTTGTTATTAATAAAGTATAGTGGTATTATATATATTTTAGACCATCTGAAAAACAACCTCTTCCACACTTAGATACAGGGCAAGACTTTAAAAAAATAATGTCAGCAGCTCATACTATCTGGCATAAATCCATTACAACATTTGCCACCTTAAGAGATGATGTGTTATCTGACTTGCAAAATGTAGATAAAGTATGTTATTTCAAATAATTATTAATTCTAAATTATATATTACAGTTGAAATTGTAGGTGCAAGGTGTAAAATGGAAGCGATTTCCAACTTTAAACAAAACACTGAAAGGTCACAGAAGAGGAGAATTGACTGTAATTACTGGATCTACTGGTTGTGGGAAAACAACTTTTGTCAGCGAATATTCATTGGATTTAGCAATGCAAGGTGTACGTTTGATAACACAGTTTTTGAGTTATACATTATGCCGCAAAGTCACCATTGCATCTTGGGAACCATAAGACCTATGAGTAGTTAAAGAAAAAAAAATGTAGGAAATTTCTTGCTTATTTTATTGGCACTGAGGAATTAGAGTCAACTGAGATTGTTTTCAAGGTATACTAAAAAAAAAAAAAAGATTTGACGATTTCGTTTTTGCACTCTTCAGACTTTCATATCATTAAGACACTTTTTTATTGTTAATATTTTGCCATCAACAGCGACCGTCATGCTGTGTTACACATGATTTATCTATAGTACCATATCTCAACTGTGCCAGATGTTCCTGAAATTTGGTTTTAATTATTTTTTTAGTTTGCCGAATCTATTTAAGATTACGATCTTTACAACTTATTTCATAGATACCTGACATTTCAGTGGATTTATCCTTATCTCTTGTATTACCTGACAAATTTTTTATATTATTTTTTGTCGAAAAGTTAGCTGCAAATCAGATTTCGTAAAAATGCTCTCGAGGCCTCTCGTGATTCGAATAGTAAGCCTTTAAATAACCATTGAAACCAGATTTAAGAAACATCTATAGATAAGTCATGTGTGGCATAGCATATTTGGGACAATAATCACGATGAACCAGGCTCCACTACTTCTCAATAGTTCACTGTTCACATTGTCTCTTTGAAAAAAAAAATATGGTGAAACTGCGTGGGAATTGCTAATGGAATTTTGAAAGGTCTTTCCAGTAATAAAAAGAATAAAAAATACAAACGTGGGAAGTTTGATTGTTATTCCTCTCTCTCTAGGGTGTCGGTGTTTTACCTAAAACGTTATATAAACGCAATATTTAGTAGTTAAGAGTTTGGAATTTTTCTTTATTAGTGATACAATCGTCAGGCCTTTAAAAATGTGTTGTGATTTGGGTTTTTCAAGTGTGCTTATCGGTGCTCATCATAGGTTCCAATATTTACTTAGTACCCAATTTTAATCAAACTTGATTGGTGACTTGTCTTTGTTCTGTAAATCTCTTGGATAAGTTCATTAGCAAGTCCATATCAGTTTTCCTTAAAAAAAAGTTGTATTGATAAAATTTGCTACTCATACTTTATTATCTACCAAAACTGTAGAGAAATTAAGTTGTTTGAATTTAAAATATTTTTATGAAAATTCGCTATCATAACTCACTTGCTGCCTTTGTAATTATTTTTTTCTAATAAAATTACTTTCCTGATGCAGTGCGTTTACAATTTTCTCGCTCACATTGCAATGAAATACTATTCATGTTATGATATAATCTAATTATTTCTGATATATAATGATAATTATTATTATTTTCTTTAAGGTCGGTCTATTTCCGCGACTATGGACAATCACCGACGCCAAGGAGCAGTTTCGCCTCATCCTGGAAATTTGGTTGGAACCCCTGCCTTTCTGTAAGGAGGGTAGGGATCTTTAACATGCCTAACACTGAACCACTGAGTCTCTTATATAATTATTATGAATATATAGTATATAAAGCACACTTAATTTTCTACAAAACACGATGAACAAAGAACACCCGCCAATCTATATATGTTGATTCTTATGGATTGTTCAATGTTTCTATGAATTGTTGATTATTTAATTTTGAAATGGTCTTTGGCCATAGCTGGGTGATTGACAGTATATTGAAGCATCGTGTGGCCGATCGATCGCTATTGGTCAGGTCAGGTCAGAACCTGAACAACCATTACATGGCTCAGGGACATCTGAATACTTACGTTTACGACACCCAGGTCGGTCGGGAATAGGTTAAATGGTTGGTAGTCCAGGATGTGCTACACAGACTAGGGAATTGCCATGAAGCTGGCTGGTTGACAGGAACATAGTTGGCTCCTGTCTGGATTTTGTCCTTCAAAGGAAAAACAATACTGATTACCCAATTTCCTTTAAAGCGAGAAACTTACAATTTTATACTTATCACTCTCTTTTAGACTTTAAATTTAGATTCAAAATTTTCCGAAACCAAATTTTTTCCAGAAAAACTGGTTTCACCACTGGGATGAGTTCGTTAGTCAACCATTGGGTTGGCTAACTGGTTTTTCTAACAAATTTTATATTTCCAAAACTAATCATTTTGTTATTTTCCATTTTTATGAAAATTCGCCACTATAACACACTTGCTGCGTCCAGGCTTTTCTTTTTTCTAAATAAGTTTCTTAGCTGGTTTTTCAATCAGTTTTAAATTAGGAGGAAATTTGCAAAAATTTTACTCATTTAACCCATCTTATATATCTTACAGTTTCCAAGATGACAATGATGAGTGTCAAATGAGCGACAACTGAATAAGAGTGGCTTAAAACATGCTAAAACCCTTTTGCATAGTTTGAATTATAAAGTAATGCATACACAAACATATAGCTCTTACTCTGCTTAAAAAAATTTACTTATTGTTTTAACGAACTTGAATAACTTTATTGTCTAAGGTTAATACACTTTGGGGCAGCTTTGAAATAAGAAATGCGAGGCTGGCAAGAACCATGTTACAACAAATGGCTGGGGTATCTTTGGAAGAAAATATTAATTTGTTCGACAAGTTGGCTGATCAGTTTGAAAAGTTGCCAATCCATTTTTTAACCTTCCATGGCCAACAGCCCATTAAAATTGTCATGGAAGTATGTACAGACTATATTTCATACATGTAATTTAATGATAATAAAAAATAAATAATTGTTTTACCAATATAAATTTTAGGCAGTTGAACATGCTACTTATGTCTATGACATTGCTCATGTTATAATTGACAATGTACAGTTTATGATGGGCCTTACTGAAGAACATCGGCATATGGACAGATTTTGGAAGCAGGATGCCATAATTGATGGTTTTAGAACATTTGCCACTAGAAAAAATTGCCATGTAACTTTAGTGATCCATCCTAGGAAAGAAAAAGACGAAGATGACCTCAGTCTAAGCTCGATATTTGGTGGTGCCAAAGCAACACAGGAAGCAGATAATGTATTTATTATTCAAGATAAAAGATTAACCTCTTTGCGAGGTAAAAAGTATTTGCAGGTAGGAATATATATATATATATATATATATATATATATATATATATATATATATATATATATATATATATATATATATATATATATATATATATATATATATATATATATATATATATAGTAGTTGATAATAAAATTAGACATAATTCCGCTAAGAACAAATTAACGTGTATTTATGGAATATATATGGAATTTAGCATGTTCAATAAGACGTAGAAAAAATGTTTTAGTGTTTACTATGTACAAGATGTCCCATTTTGGTTGCAATTGCTGGTTATCTCGGTTATTAGTGATGATAGAGCCTTGCGGTTTTCTCTAACCTGAGCTACCTTTTTATGAAACAAAAGATGCCACAAAATTGTGATAGCCCTATTAGTTCCCGAGCTACAGGGCGATATTGAAAATATTACATTTTCAGGTACCCCTTATATTTCAGTTGTCTGACAACTTGTCTAAAAGGTAAAACAAATTCTTTGAATCTAGTGGCGTAGTTAGTTTTTTTTTTTTTTTTTTTTCTAAATATTACCGTTTTTGAAATATTGGCCAATGTTTGGTTTTTTTAATGGGACACCTGTACATTTGTCAAGAAATTAATTTCCATTTTCACAAGCTTCTCAAAAATACATAACATTATGGGTCTATTTTAATAAACAACGAAAACGATCCTAATTTTCATAATTCACAATCAAAATTTTGCAGTAGGCCATGCAAAAAAATGCTACGTTTTTTTTTAATGTTATCAATAAATCGAGAAAACTATTTAATAATATCTACTTATCAATCTATCTATTACTAATTGCCCACAAAACAGTGCTACCTACCTAGATTTATGTAACAAAAAGAAATAACATTAATAAATAATTATTATTCAACTTTGACAATCGTAACATTGGCACTAAAGTAACTTAGTAAATCAAAAAACTGTTCAAAATTATTTTCATTTTGTTGTATGCACACTTCACATACGATAAACAGCAGCATTTTTTTTGCATAGCATACTGCAAAATTTTGATCGCAAATTATGAAAATTAGGATTTTTTTCATTGTTTATTAAAATAGACCCATAATGTTATATATTTTTGAAAAGCTTGTGAAAATGCAAATTAATTTTTTGACAAATGTACAGATGTCCCATTAAAAAAACCAAACGTTGGTCAATACTTCAAAAACAGTAATATTTATAAAAAAGTAACTACACCACTAGATTCTACGTAAGAAGTTCTAAAAGGATTCGTCTTTACCTTTTTGACAAGTTATCAAACAACTGAAATACAAGGGGTACCTGAAAATGCAATATTTTCAATATCGCCTTGTAGTCAGGAAACTAAGAGGGCTATGACAAAAAGTATCTCAGGTTTGCGAAAACCGCAAGGTTATATCTTTACTAACAACTGAGATATGCAGCAATTGCAACCAAAACAGGACACCTGTACAGTCCGAATTGAAAATTTGTCATTATTTATATTGTATTGTGTTTCTTTAACATAGCTCTATTTCCTTTACGCCCCTTCAAACTTAATGCCACAATCTTGGATGATGTTGCCAGGCCATCGTAGGAGTCCCTTTGTCTTTCAGAAATTTGATGATGGATTTGGCAGTATGGCAATGCATAAACACTTTGCGAGCATTTCAAAATCATTGATCCATCTGTGGAATTTACTTATTCTCCAGAACATTCTTATACTGGTTTTGACGCATGGTACCATGACAACATAAATGCGACCAAGCGCCTTATTATCACTTATTAGAGACCATATCATCACTGAAACTGGGTGCTCGACTGTTTTTTCTTTCTTTCAGTATTTTGTAATCGTTGGTGATACTTTTTTTTAATTTTTTTTTAATTGAACACAATGTATATTTTTGCATTTTCCATCGAAATATAAGGCATGTTTGTAGGAAAAGAAACGCAGGCAGTGCGTTTGTAGCGAATTTTCATTAAATGTTTCAAACGTGAATAGCTCAATTTGCTATTAACCTATAAGGTTTGTTGACCAGGAAACCAGTTTTTCAGGATCATTTTAGGTTTATTTTCGGAAATTTTTGTACATTTTCAAACAATAAAGTTATTTTGCTGAAATATGGTACATTGTTTCGCCTATAAAGGTTATACTGGCAAGCAAATGTGATGCCCGCTTTCTGTAAAAAAATTTTTTATTAAAATTCACTACCATAACGCACTTTCTGCGTCCAAACATTTTTCTTTCAGTTTCTTTGTAAAATAATTTTCACTTGATATATATTTCTTTTTATTTTAGGTTGCTAAAAATAGATATAGTGGTGATTTAGGTATGATGGTATTAGATTTTGATAAGAGCAGTTTAAGTTTTGCCACAAAGAAGATAAAACCTAAAACACGAAGTGAAGATACAAAGAGTCCTGAAGAAATACCAAGGAATGATAAAAATGTAACGTAGTTATATAAATTATTGTTTTATTTAGGTATTCAATTGTAATGTAAGGTTGTTATTATTTAGACACTATTTTTGGAATTCAATATATTTATAATTTTGTATTTATTGCTGTTTATTTTGTTACATTTTTACTTTTAGTTAGTTATTAGTGGTGCTACCTTTTGTTTGTTCTGGCTAAAGCAAATACTAAATACAGACGTAGAATATAAAAGTAGTTATTAAAACTCACAACACGACACGAGATTTGCTATTTAATGTGAAAGAAGAATCATGTTTCTTGACAAAATCTGGAATTTATAAATTAGCTTGTATACATTGTAACACAGTCTACATCAGTCAAACTTCTAGTAGTTTTAATACCAGACACAAGAACATATTATCGGTACTCAACATAGGACCACAGTAAGTAACCGCATGGGACCACATTTTTGTAATGGCAAGCGCAAACTTGACTTTTTTGAAGCTTTGGAAATTAAAAAACATACATGACAGGTATTGCCTTGTTTTAAACGTACAGACTGATTTGATGGGTTCCCCTTTCGTGGAAACTCTTCTTTCTAATTAAAAAACAATACATCCAACTAATTTAAAAATAACAATTGTAATAATGGATGCCGATTTTTTCATTATACAGAACCTGCTTTTTCTGCTGTTATTCTTAACTAGTTATTTATTATTATTATGACTATTAAATAAACAAGAATTAAAGGCTTTTCTACCAGACAATGTTTTTATTTTTAAACAACCCTAAATGTTTCGGTTCATCTGAACCATCTTTAGGTGTTCAGGAACGATATCTTACCAACAAAAGCCATCCTAAGATTAGATATATTATATCATTTAGAAAAAAAGCAGTTAATTTTAAATTGATATAATTGACCTAGGTAGGATATTAATTATGTGTCAACATTCTGAAAGGTTACTCGTGTTATTTATTTCTGAGCATTCATTGTTCCACCACACTGGTCTTTTCATTTTGCTGCCGTTATAATATTTTATTTGCTCTATTGATTTTACTGCACTGTTATTTTTTGCTTCCAGAAAATGATAATTTTTTATGAGGTTTATTTGAACATTGTCGTAGCCCAACGTCCAAGACGTCCGCAACATATCCCACTCTGCTGTGTCTTCCCTCCATTTGCGATAGAGTTTTTTAGTTTGAGAATAATATTGTTTATTAAGTTCTATTATAATAGGGTAATGTTCCGATCCCAAGGTTTCGTCTAATGTTCCAGGGCATCTCAGTCGCCAAACTGGGTGACACAAAAGTTATACCTAATACTGAAGGGGATCCCAGCGGTCCCGGCACCCTAGTCGGGTCTCCGTTATTCATGACAACCAAACCTGCGTAATCTACCGCATTAGCTAAAGCTATTCCACTTGAATCGTTCCTTATCGACCCCCACATGGTGTCGTGAGCCTTGTAATCCCCACAAAAGATAACACTTTTATTTACATATTGCGAAAAAAAATTCTCCACTGCATCGTGCTAACATTTACATTTGGTGGTTTATAAATCAAAACTATGATCAAATCAAGCTCAGCCAAATACACTGCACATACATCAGTCTCGTCGTTAGGTGGGGTAATATCAACCAACTCTTGAAACTGTAGTTGGTGAAAAATAAGTACGGCTACTTCTGCCCCTTTATGCTGCTTCCTATCTTTTCTAAGAAAATTGTATCTCCGAAAATTGAGACTATACTCGGTGAATCCCCCAATTTTATGACATGCGGGTGTTTTAAACTACATATGATAGGTTTTTTTCGGTTTAAAACTGTTTTATTGTATTTCATTAAAAACAATGATTAAAACAACAAAACACTGTTTATTGTTTTTTTTTTTTGTTCAAAATTGAAAAAACACGTGTTTTTGCCAACCATGGCTAAATTTGATTGGTTCCCAGTTAAGCGCAAAAATTGAATGCCCCAGGAAACCTTACACATATTCACCGATCCCACTTAACTCAGGATAAGCAAGTTCACAGCTAAATTTGAATGGTTCTCAGTTCAATGCGAAAATAAAATGTCACCAATCAGCTTTATAAATCTATGATCCTTGGAATCTAATAAGTTTAGTTTCCTACTTTTAGGCTAGGTTAGAAAGCATGTCGATTCAGAAAGTGCTTAAAATATTTTACCACGTATGTAATGAATAAAACTGGGAGTTCTATTTATTGAATTATTTTGCAGCCATTATGTTATATAAATAATGACAGAGTTATTCGTACTAAATTAATGACTACTCCTTTTTACAAGTCGAAACACAAAGCTGGAACATATTTTATTGAACGCATAATTGAAAAAAGTCGGAACACAACAAGTGCGATATAGTAGCGAAGTTTTGTAATACATAACGCAACTTACCTTATCTACTAATAGGTGTATCATTGAACCTGTTTAAACCTATCCGGTAAATTTAGTCTGTGGGTGATGGATAACCTTCCAATGCCATCCGTTTCTTTGCACACACACACACACTATGTTGATTAGAAACAGTAATGACAATATTATATTTAATATATCCAATCTTTGTTTATTCTACTCAACCTAGCGCACAGTAATATACTCTTTTTTAACAACAAACAATATATTTATTGCATTTTCTATCTTTTGTTAAATTTAATTTTGGAACAGCTTGGATTACAGCTATTCAACGAACCAGAATTTTGGAACATTGCATATGTACCTTGATGATTGTAATATATAACTTAAATTTCGGAAAATATATTGAAGTTTTAAAGCAATAGCAATTTCGAGAACAAAATTTTAAATTTTTCATGGAAAATCATTACTTTTAAAACTGGCCAAGAGACTGTTAGCCTCCAGAAAAAAACATCCATTTGCATGAAAAAAATTGAAAATCTATATAGGTGACTAGAAGCTTCATGAAGTAGGTATAGAAGTTGGTTGTTAATTTGGCATAAGTAAAGAAATTAACAGATGTAAAAATCTCTTTTAAAATTGTAGATTAAGGAAATAGTATTACAGCTAAGCATATCAATGAAATTAGTAAAAAATTACCTTTTCTTTAAATCATAGCCAGAATACTTTGTATTTGAAAAAAGCTTGTGTGTTATTTACCAAAATTTAAACTTTTATTAGAAGTCTGAGTACACCACTGGATACTCATAAGTGAAGTGATCCCAGAAAGTCTTAACCAATTTTTATTACCTATTCACTAATAAAAATTTTAACTTGGATCTGAGGAAGAGGTTCATTCAGATGTTGTAATGTACAAGGCAGAAAGCTGGACCTTGACTATGCAGGACATGAAGAGACTAAAAGCTTTTGAAATGTTGACATGCAGAAAAATTACAAATGCAAGGTACACTGATAGAAAAGTGAATAAAAATGTGTTAGAAGAGGTAAGAGCAGGGGTGTTTTACCCTACAGTATAAAACCTAAGGCGCCTATACATTCAATTCACTGACGTGTTAGTGCCTTAAGGGTGCGTTAATCTCACGCAACAGAATGACGATCTATGCAGTCTATGCACCTGATGAGTGCAACGCCAACACATGTGTAACGACATGGCTGTGGCTTTAAGGATATTTTTATACATTACTGCAAATAATTGTTCTGAAGAAGGGGCATCTCCGCCCAAAAAGCGAGTGAAAATAATTTAAAAAGTGTATTGGATGATGACAAAAGCAGCAATCTCTGTCTGTTTTCAATAGAGTTCGTAATTTTAGATAAAATTTATTGTTGTGATATTATAGAATAAATTGAACAGGCCTCTTTTGGCAACACATTTCTTACTCGATACACACAGGCGTACTTTTACAGTTCGCGTTTAAATTTGAGCCTAAGGTGCCTTAAAGCCCAAAATCATCTCTGGGTAATAGAAGACAGATACCTACTTACTGAAAGATATTCAGAGGAGATAAGACAGAAATTATTGGACACATTCTGGCAGATAATAACTTTCTGACATTACTTGAAGAGCACATACTTTGAAAAAAGGAACAAGGTGGAGCAACAGGAAAACTCCTAGAAAACTTGACACAATTGAAGTGCGGTAGCTACAATGATTGTAAGGCTAGATGGATCTCACCATAATTAGATACGCATACCGGTGTCGCTTTCATTAGAGCTCATCGGTGCCCTATACTAATTACATACTGTGGTCTAGTCTTGTCTTGCCAGCTAAAAGGTAGCCAGCCTCCTAGAACATTGTGAGATGTACGACGGGGTCGCCAACTCCGTGTGGAACCACCGGTTCTCTGGTTCCGCTCCAGGATCGTGACCCTGTTGTATATCTCACAATGGGCTACGATGAAACTGCGAACACGCTCAAAGTGAAAGATTGTGGTATGTTGGCATATTAGCAATTAAACTGATTATTTAATAACACGATTATTACACAACTAAATAAAACGGTTTTTATAACTGGTTAAATAATGTTTTCACCTATATTATCATCATGGAATGTTGGTTATTGTTCTATCATAAAAGTTCCCTGACATATTTACAAAAAACATCTTTAATGGTCTACAATTCAGGGGAATTATTTAGAGAGAAAAAATTATCTTTCCATATTTCTTTGATATAATGTATTTATAAATAACTTTTATATTAAATTCTACACTACTTACTTTAAAATTACATTAAAAAACAGTTTTATATTTCCATAAAATAAATTTCATACGTAGTAAGTAGCAAAAAGTAGCAAGTGTGTTATGGTAATGAATTTACATAGAAATGATCTGGCACCAAACATTTTTGTATTCAATACTTAAAACTTTTTTTTTTCTTGTAACAGAGATCTAAATTTTGGTACATACTTTACTTTTTATAACACAAACCTACATATCCAATTTGGTTACCATAGCTGTGTTACTTTCCGAGATTTAATTTTTTTCCAAAAGAAAACCCCAAATTTTCCTGGAAAACGTGGTCTAATTTTCCTGGTTAACGAACTTATCCAAGCCACTTATTGATTTGTGCATTTTTTCCACGAAAATTTACTAAAAAGACAAGCATTATGTCTCATAGCGTAATAAATAAGTTGACTAATGTCGATGGGATAAGCAAAGCTGTTATTTTAAAAATAATTTTATTAACACTAGGATATTTTAAAACAATATATTTTAATTAGAAGAAAACATACAAAATATTTGGACATATAGTATTTGATCATTAAGACTCAAAATAAAAAAATAAAAAATATTATTTTAAGGATGTTTCAGTAAGTATATTTTTCAATTCCCAGTCTACTATCTATGAAAAGATCTTTTTGTTTTTTCTAACATCGTTCAAATAAAATCCCTACTTTTAAAAGTAGTCAAAGGTTTTTAAAGTATATATTAAGATATCAAAAACCTAAGCTGTAAAAGTTTTAAACAAGAACATACATAAGTAATGATTCCTAAACATATTAAAATAATAGTGCAACAATGCACTCATAGATACTATCTTCTACTTAAACTCTATCAAAATAATCGATAGTATCTCCGCTTTTGAAACCTCCTTTCGCTAAAATGTTTAGCAACTTTTCTACAGTTTGGTCTGTAGTCAAAATAGTACTCTCTTTAACAGATTTAAAACTATTTTTCACTTCTTCACTTTCTGCACTTTCAATAATCGAATTGAACATATCAGTATTTACAGGTCCAGGAGAATAATTTAACACTGTAATATCAGGCTCTTCAACAGCTAAAACTTTAAAATACAGTTCTCTCGCTGCTTTACCTGACCCATACATAGCCAAATTTTCAAATGGTGAACGTCCACAAAGTGACGTTATATTAACAATAACCATTTCCTTTACTTGTGGTTTAAACTTTTTAATAAAGACTGAAGTATATAACGTGACAGAGAACAAGTTTAGTTCAAAATATTCACGCCAAACTTGTAGATCAGTCAAATTTGTAGCCTTTTTAACATGACCCACATGTCCAGCATTATGGACACAAATACCATAATAGACATCTGAGAGATCAGCAGTATCAATGATGTTATTCATAGATTCATATAAATGTAGATCAGGCTTACTTAAATCTACGACATTTGTAAATACAGTAAACGTACCATGAACTTTTAGTATATTTTGTTTTGTCTCTTGCAATCCTTGCTCAGTTCTTGCCAATAAAAGAAAAATAGAATTTGGATTAAGGTGAGTGGCCAAATTAATGGCAATTGAGCTTCCAATGCCTTTTGAAGCACCTGTTATAACCACTATTGCCTTTTTTGTATAATCAAGTGGAGATGCCATTATAATAAAAAAGCTTATACTCACAATGTAGAAATTTAAAATCTAGAATAAACTAATAATTGCACGACTCTCTTAAACTTTCAGTATGATAATGTAATTATCTCTATTTTATAAAAACACTAAAACTGGAACAGAATCAATTATATTTAAAGGTAAGTATTTGGCGCATTAGGCTTTATGCTATACAAGCATATGTTCAGTATGTTTTGTTAGTAGTTATCTCTCCTTCAGCAACTTGGCTAGTTCCAATTGGTTTATAGGTACCTACTTAAGATTAAGACTTTATAAAGTAGAATTGGTGGAATGGTCCACAACAGCTGTTTCCTTCATGGACTTAGGTCTTGCCTCAGTTAATTTTAATATGCTTTTACACCAACTAGTAAATAATTTCCATTTTCAATCGAAAACAAACTTCTTTCACTATTTATTTACGACAATTTGGATTTGTGATTTAGCCTGGAAATTGAAAACTAACTGTATATCAAAATAATATTGAGAAATTTGTGCTTACCCAAAACGTTTCTTTGGTTGCGGGTGAACAAGCAGTAGTATTAAGACTGCCAATTGTCAATTAAATTAACAAGATATAAAAATTAAATTGTTACGAAATTTCAAAGTTAAACAAATTTTAGATTCTTTCTTTATCTTTATATTTTGACACCTGTACTATAGACCATAGACTATAGAATAGACACATCATAATAAATTAATAAATGTTTCTGCTGTACCATAGATAAAAACTTTTCGTTTGGTAATTACTACTGTTGTTCTGTTCTGATTTCCACTGCCAATTGAGCTGTCCGAGATGCTGTCATCACAATTCTAATATGGCTGCTGGTAGGCACACATTTGGAACTACTCTATTGTTTTGAATAGCGGTGTATGACGTTCTCGTGTTTTTTAAAGAGTCTAGTTTGTAAATTGTTTATAAATGTTCCCAGTTTAGTTTAAAATTTGTGTAAATATAAATTTAGTAGACAGTAGTGTGTTATCAAATAAAGTACTATTTGTTTAATTTCAAAAATATCCTTCGACGTGTTGTGTTGTGAAATGCGGAAGTCGTGGTAATCGCGATAGAGTCAAGTTTTTCAGAATACCGAGTGTACTACAACTTTAACATAAACCAGAGTTGAATGAGCTCTCCAAAATCCGGAGATTAAGGTGGATACACGCAATTAAAAGAAAAGATATAACAGAATTTACACTCAAGTATAGCAGAGTATGCAGTAGGCATTTTATCATAGGTACAACTTCATTTCAGCTTTGATTTCACGTTTACAAGAGATATTACTTAAATTATAGGAAAATCGGCTGAATTAATAGATCAAAATAATCCTGACTGGGTTCCTTCTCTACTCATGGGATATGGAGAAGATTCAAAGCGAGTAATAAAGCGAGTTGCTATCAATGCTGCTAGACAAGAAACAGCAGAGAAGATAAATAAATTGGATGAGCAAGTTCTGGAGGTACATAAAAATATTTTAACAATACATTAGTTCATTCTCTGGGAATACTTTACCTGAAACACAAAATGAAAATGTAATCACTATTCAACTTAAATTAAAATTAACTGACTTTCCACATAGTAGGTATACTTTAGATCATGTAAGAACATCGTACTTTAAGACACGAAAGCAAGTGCGAAATGTGGTTTACGAGCTTACATAATATATCTAGCCAATTCTAGAGCACCACAAACAAGAAGCCCTTAATTGCAATTATGATTAAAAAAAGTAATTTTATATTTACCTGTGCAACAATTACAACCTGAGCTCCAATTTTTCTAGTCTGGCAATTACGAACGAACCCTGCTTCAAAATATTTGTGAGCAGAGAGACTTTTATGGACTTTCATTTGTTGATTAGTGTAAAAACTGTGGGTAAGCAAAGCACTGAATAGTTAACGATATCGAGAGCATCAACTGGTGGGAAACTATATAGTTCTTCACAAGGAAGCATTGGGCCCGCCGTCAGAGTATAGGGATCAATTCCTTCAATAATACGAATTTTCTCTCGATATCTTCTAGCAACGTCTTCATTTTCATTTTCCAGTGATAATAGATATTCACTCTTGTGAACACAAGCCATTTTAAACACGCGCAAAGCACAATTTGAAAAGTTAACATCCACGGAACACGAGTTTGCTTGTGTTTGTGTGCCTACCAGCGGCCATATTGGTGGTATTTAAATCACGTGTTCTGGACAGCTCTATAGACGAGTTCACCAGGTGCACTAGCATCACAGAACTCCTCATATAGAAGGGAAACGCCAATCCTGACGCTTTGAACTACAGTGACTTGATAGAGACAGTGTGGCCATTAGGTGGTATCATTTTGGGCGATTCGGCCGCCATGTTTTCTCCACATTTAACATTGCGCTTATGGAGGAATTGTAAAAAATTGCAAATAATAATGAATTGGTGCATTTTAGAAGAAAACTGTATAGAACATTTTCGGTAGATAATTATTTTTGACTCACAATAGACTAGTCGTAATGTTTCCTATTTAGATACGAATCATTAAAATTGTTTTAAAATAAATTTCTTAGTCAATGGATCTATAGAAACTGTTTATGTTATGAAGTTGGCTGCATTGCCGACAGACCGATCTGATGTGATAAAAAATAAAAAATCCGCCGACTTTTCCAAACACAAAGTGTTTGATTTTGATTAAATTCATTATTTACCTGTACGAAGTGGTGGGTACAGGAATTTTTTTAAGTTATTTTAGCTTGTTCAGTAATCAATTAGCACTTTAGTTAAAGACGTTCAACTTTTTTCAAGACTGGAAATTATTTTCCAGCAGTTGTTTTCTTTTGTCCAAACACAAAATATAAGATTGAAATTATTCTTTGTTGAGAAAATGTTAAGTGACTGTTCAGATGTAATGCATATTTTTATTTTACCGTGTCATAACCTGAAAAAAATGTGAACAGGTTTGTTGTGTTCAGGCTAAAAATAGTAAGTAAAAGGCTAATTTCAAAAAACTTACATGCTAGCAAAACTAATGAGTACTCCTTTATTACCATCGAATAAAGTTTTATAATTATTTTTGCATTTTCTTACTCTTCCTTGAATTTGTTAATGATTATTATTTGTATAAAGATCATAAACTATGATTTTGTAATGTTGAATGATTCATATAATTATTCATTACCAAATTGCTCTGGTGTTATTTAAATACAAATTTGTTTACAATTGATGACAATCCGTCAACGTCACTTCATCAAATCGGTCTGTCGACAATGTAGCCAAACTCATAACATAAACAGTTTCTACAGATCCATTGACTAGAAAAAATATTTTAAAGCAAATTGTAATGTGTTCTATCTGACCAGGAAACATTACGACTAGTCTGTTATGAGCAAAAAATAATTCTCTGCAGAAAAGGTTCTATACAGTTTTCTTCTAAAATGCACCAATTCATTATTATTTGCAATTTTTGACTATTCTTCCATAAGCGCAATGTTAAATGTGGAGAAAACATGGCGGCCGAATCACCCATGGCCACACTGTCTCTATCAAGTCACTGTACTTTGAACAACATTACAGCGCCTCTGGCGGACGCATTGAATTAATAAGTTACACGCGGGAAATTTGAATTGATTTTCATTTGTCAAATCCAAATAAGTTTTATTTAATTTTATACCGCTGTGAGTAAACAGGTTAAATTCGTCAAATAAGTTTTTTTTATGATTTTTATAGTGAAAGCAAAAGAAGTTATGTTTTAATAACACACATACGCCTGTTTTCAGCATTGCAATCATAGGAACAATTAATTGGAAATTTGAACCTTCCAGCACTTATAGCTATACGTTTTTACTATCGATATGATTAATGGAAAATCAAACAAAATAAATTACACTTCTGCTTTATTAGAGCAAGCAAGTTATAAAGCTGGTCAGCTCTTTAATAGTTGGCTGGTGTGGTACACTTGCAATATGGTAGGTGGTAGTGGAATTTTCCTTTACGTGATAGTAAAGGATTTTTTTCACGCCCGAGGAGGTACCACCCCTTGCATCAAGTCCCAACGGACGTTTCCGGTTCTGGTGTATGAGTCGGTTTCCCTGATAAGCAAAAATGATGATGGCTCCTCCTTGCACAAAAGATTCCGGGGGCAAAATACCCCTCCATTCGGATCTCCAGAAGATGGGTGTACAGGGGGCGCCAGCATCGAGATTTACAATATTCTTCTCGAATATATGTGGCCTAAATTCTAACCTGAACTCCGTCCACCATTTCCTCCAGGCTAATAGGCCCCAACTCCTCTTCCTGACCGAAACTCAAATCAGTGCCAAAACAGCCACTAATCACCTTAATTTCCCGGGGTATGAGCTCCTTACTTCTTTTAGATTGCATAGAGGCGTGTGCGCGTACGTCCGTAGCAATCTACTCTGCACCAGACTCCCCAATTTAGAAACTGGAAGAAAAGACATACTATGGATAAAACACTCTCTCAGGGCTGCAACTAAATTCATCTGTTGCATTTACCGGTCACCTTCTGACAACAACTTTGTCCAGCTCTTTGACTACCTTTCTGAAAAAACCGACCATCTGATTTCTGAATATCCTTCCTCCGAGGTCACTATTCTTGATGACTTCAATGTCTATAATAAGGAATGGCTAGGATCTTCAAAAACCGATCCACAAGGAAGAGCAGCGGATGCCTTTGCAGTCAGCAATTCTTTAGCCAATATGGTTCAGCAACCTACTAACTTTCCTCGCATCCCAACACACAGCTCAAATCCCTTGGATCTCCTTCTTACTACAAATCCTGACTGCTATAAGATATCAGTCACCGCCCCCTGGGTCGCTGAGACCACGGCATGGTCAATGCTTCCTGCGCAATGCAACCCGAGGTCACACAGTCATCACACCCACGTATTGTTTGGCATTACAACTCCGCGAACTGGGACGAAATGCGAGATTACTTTTCCACATTTCCATGGGTGTCTGTCTGCTTCTCTCATCCTGACCCCTCTGATATCTCACAAAACGTCACCGAAATTATCCAAGCTGGCATGGAATTATTTATGCCACGTACACAGAAAACCTCTTCAGCCTGCATTGAACATTCTCCAAGGTTAGTGCGTTAAACTTGTCCTCGCGCTAACATCCTGACTATCGGCGGCGAAGAAATAATAATGTAGCCTGGCAGTAGCCTTGTACTGCGGAAAATCACCGTGGAAGAAAATAGCAATATTGACGTCTGTAATGAAAGTGTCATTCCGGTGAAGAGAACCAGAAGAGGAAACGACGCCAAAGTTATTCAGCGGGAAGCAAATCAAAAAGAAATTATGGGAGAAGTACAAGACGAAGTGTGTATAGCCCATGTCAGTATGAAGCTAACCCAGAAAATGATCAGTGAACATATTTGTTGGAACGGAGCTGAGGTCGGCGGGAAAAATAGGGCCTGCAGAGATCTTTGTACAAGCAGAAACACCAGGACAAGAGCAATTGTGCGGAAGAACCAGTGCAACGTAATAACTTTGCTTGAAGAGAACTCCGACATATTGACGAGAAGGAAATCCATCCATTCTGTTGTCAGAATGTACATACTAGTAGAAGACGACAGCATGAAGACCCGCTGTGACGTGCGAGTTAATCCGGCTGACTTTAAAGAATAAGATCGGGCGTGGTTATACAATTCAGTACGGCGCACGGGCCGGTCACCGAAACTACAGAAATTATGAGAAGCTCCGTATAAACTGATCAAAAGGATCAGTGACGTTGTCTATCGCATTCAGAGGAACCCGAAGAGCAAGATGAAGGTGATCCATATGCACAGGCTTACGCAATAGCGAGAAGTGTCAGAAATCGACCGGGGCGATCGAATGCAGTGTCACATCCGTCTCTATGTGAATTAAGCTTATGAACTCTGTTACTTCTATGGCCACAGGCATCTTGTAAAGTGTTTTGGTAACAGCGGACACTCTGGAATTATATTTCTAGAAGGGCCAAGAAGTGACACGTGTAGAAGAATATAGAAGTTCTAGAATCTCTTTGGACAGTATAAATATGCGAGCCGTAGAATGAGTAAGTGAGTCAGTAGTGCGTTAGTGTTGGTGTATAATAAGTGATAATACAAGGCGTATTATACTTATATTGACTATAATAGTCAACTATAGTTCTAAGTACATTTAGTAATAGAGAGAAATATTTTAGTCGATGGTGTTGGAAAATAGTTGGTTGTAATAAATTGGTAGTTTGAGAAGCTGTATTTTGTTAATATTAATAATTATTTAATCTATTATATGTTCAAATTTCCCCATATCAAAAGAAATGATCAAAGATCTAAAGCAACATATCTATGAGACAGGCTCTGATTAACATTATTTTATGCTACATGTCAAGGATTTTTACTTTATAATGGTTAAGTTTTTAAGTATCTTATGTTTTTGTTTGTTTTGTTCATTGAACATTTTTTTTATTACGATTTGTTGTAGATAGTTGAAGAAACACTTTTCTAGAGGCTACAGCGACTATCGCGCAAAATCATTTTTTTTTAAATCTCATGCTTTTTCGAAATATTTCTCGTGCGATATGTCTGTGGGACCTGGCAACACTGAACATTTGAACATATTCAATATACTACAAATTATTGCCTTTTAGGTGGAATAATATTTTAAATTAGCAACTAGCAACTAATAGTGCTATTCTTGTTGTCATGTTTGCATTTGCGTTTGCGTTCTTTCATAATAATCAGGTTTAAGTTTGGTTTTCATTACTGTCTGTCGCTTCTTTAGTTGTCTTCAAATTGTAGCTCCTAACATTTTTTAATCGTTCCTTTACCGCCAAAGAGTGTAGTATTATTCAACATTCAACACAATTTAAATTAATTTAAAATGACATAGATATTAATGTGGATCACTAATGCCAATAATTTTTTTGGCGAATTTAATGAATACTTAACGAAATAAGTTGCGTGAATTTTTAAAGTTTTACTTCCTTAACCTATAATATCTAGCAGCAATTTATAACCTATTATCGGTTATCGGTAGTTGGTAAATTATAAATAATATTTAAAATTCTGTGTATATTATGGAAAAAATGAAGATGTTTAAATCAAAAGTAAATAAAGCACTATTACCCATGAAAGCTCACTATTTCCTTTGGAATGCAGGTACGTAACTATTATTAACGCAGACACCCTGTGAAAGAGTACCTATACTTAAAATTAGGTGCTTTACTTATTATATTTATGCTCTTGACACACTTTTTACCCACTTTTCTTTTATGTGGCTTAGTTCACAATAGTTTGGTTTTAATATGTAATCTATAATTCAGATTAATTTAGAGAGAATTATTTAAAATACCTACCAAATTTCATTGAATTTTATTTTCAATTCTCTTTTATTTGTAGTATAGGTATGTAGAACAGCTCAGGTCATCTAAATATCTTAACCATTTAAGAAAATATGGTTTTTCAAATTTAAATGTTTCCTCGACTCCTACTAATATGTTATAAAAAAATATGATTTATATTTTTTTATATATAAAAATGTGGCAACTTTACCATAACATTTTTTTGTACTGTCACATCAATGTAGTGGGTACTGGGTGGGTACTTGCTAAGTAAATATCAAAAATTATCTTGGTCAAACCTGGCCATGGATTAGCAAACTTTCATCCTGGCTTTTAGGTAAATTATCTTATTAAATAACTTTGTCAGGGTATTTATCATTAACAGAACCACGGACTATATTTTGAATATATCAGTGCAGTTCAAAGATATAGCCTTTTGTTAATGTAAATTTATTGCCTGTGGTGAGTAATAATAATATTTCAAAAATTACTTAGTTAGAAAAATGTAAATATGAACGTAGAGACTACTTCTGTAGCTTCACAAATACACACCTTTGCGAGGCCAGAGAAATATAGTTGTTCTATCTATATTTAGTATGGAACAGTTTCACCAAGTAAGGGCAGCAACAATTAATGAGTAGAAAATTTGACCAGAAGTTTTTGTTAAACGTTGACAATTCCAAAACAATTATCATAAATATGAGATAGGTTTTGTTCAGACAGTTACTGTAATATTCATGGCCAGGCTTGACTTACTTTTAATTTTTGATATCTCAGCATAACACTTTTTATGTTTGTTTCTGTTTCGCAATGTTTAATAAATTAGGTTTTTAAATATTTTTGTTAATCACTTATTTAGTCATTGTTAACAGTTTTATAGAGTAATAACAGCTATGCATTTCTTGTATGTTGGTTTTCTAAGTAGATGTAGCATACTAGTATCTTGAGTGATTATATGAATTATTTAACAATTAGCTAAAAGTATATTTACATTATCTATAATCTATAGTGCAACTAACGGGTATATACAATTTAAAAAAATGCCAAATACAGAAAATATTTTCAACTTATACTTAATAATGAAGTGAATTAAAAAATAAATAACATTTTTTGTCACAGGTATTACAAAAGTAATCCCGTTTTATAAAATTGGTACCTAGTTTTTTAATGATGTGAAAAAACAAGTTCTTAAACTGTTAGATTCTAATTGCTTATTCAATGTTACTATAACATTTTGGCACTAGATACATGGCTCTCTCATATGGCAATGAAATACCTTATTCCGAGTAGGCGCAATACTGGTAATTTTCGCCAACAAGATTAAAATCATGAATTCCGAGCCATGTTCTCAGTCCTTTACTTGTCAAGATATTCGTGAATCATAAGCAAAAGGTATTATGAACGTTAATAACTCAACTAATTCCTCACTTTTTATTGAGCTTTTTATCTGCTATCTTAATTGTAATTGTATATACGATATAATTGCTGTTTCTGAGACCTGGTTCAGGGAAGAATTTCTAGGCCCAGAAGTTCCATCTTTCCGATACAATACATTTAAAAGTGACAGAAACTACATGTCTGTTAGACTTTCTAAAGGTGGAGGTGTCCTCTTGGTTATTGACAGAAAATTTTTGTCGGTCAAAGTTGATATTCCTTACGAGACAGTAGCTCCCATCGATATATTGTGTATGAAGGTGTCTCTCGAGTACCATATCTTATTTATTTTTGTTCTTTATATCCTGCCTTGGTGTACAATAAATAATTGTTCTCTTTTCGAATGCTTAGCTTCATCTATAGTAACAGTGTGTTGTTGCTTGGGGATTTCAATATTTCCGACTTGATTACTTGTGAAGATTTTCTTTCTGGAGGTAGTAGACTAACCAATGTCTTCAAAAATTTTATCCATATGTGTGGCTTCACCCAACTAAACAAGATACATATTCACTTTGGTACTACTTTAGACCTAGTTTTATTAACTAGAGAATATCAAGTGTCAAAATACATATTCACTTTGGTACTACTTTAGACCTAGTTTTATTAACTAGAGAATATCAAGTGTCGAATGCTGAGGAAATCCTGATGAAGGAGGATTTGTATCATCCTGCTCTTTAGGTTAAAGTTGACCTATTTGAGGCCTCAAAAAGTGGTTTTAGAAAGTGCATACCAAGCCGAATCCCAGAATATAACTTTAGGAGGGCAGACTTTGTATCCTTATATGATCAGTTGTTTCATGTTGACTGGTCCTCATTAAATAATCATAGTGACCGGCCCCCAGTCAGCTTGTTGCGAGTTTTACACTATTCTTTATAATATCTTGGACCAATTTGTTCCAAATCCCCCAAAACCCTCCCGCAGATCTAATAATGATCCTCCTTAGTTTAACAGCCAACTGATTAGTATGGTAAAATCAAAGTCACTAGCCTGGGCCCGTTACAAACATACAGGGAGTTCTGTGGATTATGCACACTCTAAGAATCTGCGATGTCAACAAAAAGTATTACAGAATCAGATTTACCGTGACTATGTTCTCCAAACTGAATATGCAGTGAATAAAAATCCAAAAATGTTTCGTTCATAAATAGTAAAAATAATCTTTCTGGGATGCCTCATCAGATGTATGGTTTGGGCAGAGAATTGTCTGGACCAGCAGACATAACTAGAGCTTTCTCTACATTCTTTCAGAAGTGTTATACTCTTACTTGCGATAATAAAGAGAGTGCAGGTATCAATAACTACATTTTTTAATGATATCTTGTGTCTAGATAATTTTTGCGTAGATGAGGTTCAGGAAGCTCTTTACAACTGTGGTAACAGGGTACCCAGCGACCTGGAAAACCTAGAAAAATCAGGGAATTTGAATTAACATAAAAAATGTCAGGGAAATGTCAGGGAAATTCGTGATTTTGCTCAAATGTCATGGAAATCGTTCAGTAGACCTGGAAATTATATATTCGTAAAATTGTGTCACTAGCAGATTTGTTTTTGTTTTGATTTCATATATTTATATTATATGAATTTTTCCTACATAAATATTTTCTCCTGGGGCTGCTGTTTGGTACATTCATTGAAACCGCCAATGAACGCGCGACATATCATACGGCAATATAATATATTGTCTTCTTTATCTATCTCAAACATGTCTCATTCGTTTATGTCACTGTGAATGCTCTTCCTTGAATGCATAAAATGCAAAATGCGTTCTATCTCTTGGCGGCGTAAAGCTGCGTGAATGTGTTTATTATATTTTAACCTTTATGATTATGTCACATAGAGTTGAAGTTGGAGTGTAAATATTTAGCATTTGTATATGGGAATTTGTATCGCAATCCAGAAGAGAAAAGTTTATCATTGCAACACATTGTGTATGATAGTGTAAAGAAATTATGGGATGTGGGAAATATAGAAATCAACGATAAGCTGATGCGAACTTTCAGTAATTCATATCATGATTTTCTTAAGTAGTTCACTAATTTGACAGGTAGAAATTTATTACGTTTCTGTATTAGTTCAGCAGAATTAACCATATTTATGTTTTTAATAATGATTTTTAAAAAAATCAGAATTTTTGTTATTATCTTTTTAATAAAAAAGTATTCAGAGATGTGTGTTGTTCATTACGAGTATTATGAAAAAATCACTTTGGCCTGGAAATGTCAGGGAATTTGATTTTTTATTTCTGCTCGGTACCCTGGGTAATGCTATGACAGCCTGCCCTGCTAACAAACCAGCATTCTTGGTGAAAGACTGCATATGTACTTACCATGTCTCTGTCGTTTATGTTTAATTTGTGTTTAAATACCTGTCGCATGCCAGATCAATGAAAGGAATCTAAGGCGCACGCGGTGGTTAAGTCTAGTGATAGAAATCTGATTGAGAACTACCGCCAGATAGTCATCGGATGCAATTTTTGCAAGGCATTTGAATTTTTATTGCATAGGCATATTTCTCGCCATCCTGAGTTTTTTTTACCTCCCCTTCACAGCATGGTTTTGTTCGTGGACGTTCTACAGTAATCAAGTTATTCTGCATTACGCAAGTATTTGGTTCAGCACTAGACAAGCATTCCCAAGTGGACGTGATTTACCTTGATATTTCTAAAGCCTTTGACAGAATCGATTAACTGTTGCTAAGTAAGCTTAACTCTTTTGGACTTTCTGACCCACTGTTGACGCTAATTGCAGATTATCTGTCCAACAGACGACACTGTATCATTTGAAGGTCACGTTTCAGATAAAATAGTCGCCACGTCTGGCGTTCCTCAAGGGTCTATACTAGACCCTTTGTTGTTTAACTTGTTCATTAATGATCTTCCATCGGCTCTTTCAGTTGACTGTCTTCTCTATGACGATGATCTAAAGATTTTCATTGAGATTGACTCCATCACTAATTGTTCGAGCTGAAGCAGTCCCTGCATAAAGTGCACAGCTGGTGCAGGGAAATGGACCCAGTTTAAGTCCTAATAATTGCAAAGTGGTGACTTATGCTCTTAAGCAGGCAGCAATAAAATTTGGTTACAGAGTCAATAATAATAATCTGCTGTCCAGACACGAAACATTCCTTAATAAGTGCAACGTGGTGACTTATGCTCTTAAGCAGGCAGCAATAAAATTTACAGAGTCAATAATAATCTGCTGTCCAGACACGAAACATTCCTTGATCTTGGAGTCCTTTTTACTCTAAGATGTCCTTTGTACATCATGTTGAGCAAGCTGTGTGTTCCGCCTACAGGGCCTTAGGATTTGTATTTAGAAGCTGTAGGGATTTTTCAAACAGCAACACACTTCAAACTCCACTTAATGCTTTTGTTAGTTAGCTTGAGTATGCTTCTCTCGTTTGGTCCCCTGGTTATCTGACGCACAGTGAGGAGCTTGAAAGAGTTCAGCGACGCTTTCTCAAATATCTTGCCTTTCGTCATGACCGTATTTACCCGCCCATAGGTTTTTCATTGCAGGCACTGCAAGACCGTTTTTCCATTTGCAGTATGTGTTCTCGGAGTGAGTTTGATGCACTTCAGTTTCTCCTAAACTTAATGAGAGGTGAGGTAGATTGTCCTGACTTACTCTGCAGATTTAACGTTAATGTATCAAGACTATCTCCGAGACATCCAAGGTGCTTTCACCTCACAGTGGCGCGAACCAATGTTTTCCGATTTTCACCATTTCATCGTATGTGTGATATATGGAACAAATATTGTGATGAAGTTGATCTCTTTTCTTGCACCATGAGCTCGGTAAAGAAACATGTTTTATCTTAGATTTAGATATATTTTTGTAATTGCTTTTAATTGTTATGTTGTTATATTGTCTATAAATCTGTAATTGGGCTCCAGCCTGTTGATTGTTTATTAAATAAATAAAAATATGGGCCATATTTGTGTGCTGTTATAGTAATTTGACTTGAATTTAGCTATCTCCTTACTAACTGGTAGTGTGCCAATGAATTATTTTTAACTAGAATAGTTATCAATCATATTATATTTGCTTCTTAGATAAAAGACAACTTCAGTAAAAGTATTTAAATTTTAAACCTGCCTGGATCAATATGTAGGTGTATGCAGTGTTCTTCCAAAATAATTGTTTTTTTTTTGAGTAAGAAGTATAGAAGTTTGTTGTCGAGTT
The DNA here is from genome assembly GCA_964006375.1 of Tillus elongatus. Classification (NCBI taxonomy): domain Eukaryota; kingdom Metazoa; phylum Arthropoda; class Insecta; order Coleoptera; family Cleridae; genus Tillus; species Tillus elongatus. The sequence goes on along the minus strand of OZ023263.1, from coordinate 110,000,675 downwards.
TGCATGAGTGGAAAGGTGTCTCCTAGATTTTTAATTAAGAAACAAATACATGTAAAAATATATTTCATATTTGTGAATTAATGAAACACAATTACAGCTAAGCATATCAAAGTCTGATAACAATTAAATTAGTAAAAAGTAATTTTTTTGTTGAAATCGTAACCATCTATACTTGCTTTATATTTGAAAAAAGCTTGTGTCTTATTAACCAAAATTTGAACTATGTATTTAAAAAATCTTAGTACACCACTGGATAATTCTAAGAGAAGTGATTCTAGAAAATGTAATCAATCCGTTTCACTAATAAACATTTTAACTTGTACCTGAAGAGGTTCATTGAGTCATACAGTTGGAGTGTGTGAGGCAGAAACCTGTACTTTTTTTAAACATTCGCTAATAGAGAAGCATCGATGGTGAGTGCAACAATTGTTCAAATGAGCGCGAATTTGGGCCACTAGTACCAGAAACCAAGGCCAGTCTAAATTTTTATGGTTATATACCTATATATTTTCACATCCGTCTCTATGAGAGATGTTTATGAACCATATTACTTCTATGGCCACAGGTAGCTTATAGAGTGTGTTGGTAACAGCGAATACTCTAGAATTGTATTTGGAGAACGAACCAGAAGTGACAGATATGGAACAATGTAGAAAGGTATAAATGAGCCGCAGATAGAGCAGTCAGTATTAAGTGAATCGGTGTAGTGTGAAATAATAGGGGTGAAAAGTAAACTATAGACATTTGGTAGGAGATATATATTTTTAGTTAGTGTGTTTATTCTCGAAAAATATTTGGTTATAATAAATTAGTAGTTTGAAAAGCTGTGTTTTGTTAGTCAACAAATCTAGAACCTGGAAGAACGCCGAGTACCGAATATCCGGCCACGCTTTCGGCCGAAGATGTATGCATTTTGTGCGTGACAGGGTACGACCTGTCTCATTCCGCTGCGTGCGGTGGTGACGGGGCGGGCATATTTGTTTCATTTGCAAGTAGATCGTGTTGCCACATGCATTATTTTTTTAGAATTGCATCACATTGTGTTTTAATAATAGTCATGTTTATTAAAAAATATCACTGGTCGCCAAAGTTTTACAAAATGACATCATTTAATTAACAATCGTCTTTTTGGTATTATGAGATTTGTAGTGAAGATAATTAACTAGCTGTGGGTTTGCTATGATTCAAATGAATATATTTTTGAGTAACCTGCGTTTTTTTTTTCATGATTTGGTATTCGGTATACGGCCGAACAGTACGCAGTATCTGGCCAAATACCGAATATTCGTGGCATCTTATATATATATATATATATATATATATATATATATATATATATATATATATATATATATATATATATATATATCCAACCGATAACTCAAAAAGTAATTCACCAGTTTTGATGAAACTTGGCACATATCTTTCTTTTGTTTATAACTTGGACGAGTTCGTTAGCTAGCACAATCAAATAAGTTCTTAAAAAAATATTTGTATCTTGAAAAATACAAAGCTATTTTGATGATAAGTGAATAAATAAATAAATGACTTTTTGGTATTATGAGATTTGTAGTGAAGATAATTAACTAGCTGTGGGTTTGCTATGATTAAAATGAATATATTTTTGAGTAACCTGCGTTTTTTTTTTCATGATTTGGTATTCGGTATACGGCCGAACAGTACGCAGTATCTGGCCAAATACCGAATATTCGTGGCATCTTATATATATATATATATATATATATATATATATATATATATATATATATATATATATATATATATATATATATATATATATATATATTGATTGTTGTTGCCCTTACTTGGTGAAATTTGTCCATACTGCATACAGACTTTGAGAATACTTCTCTGGCTTCACTGTTGGTTTTTGTAGGTGAAGGACGTAGCCAGCGCGTGAGCTAACTGGAGCAAATGGCCCTTCGAATTCTGGAAGTTCTAGGATGTTCTTCAATGCTTCTGTGACTATAGTTTCGCTGCTTGACAGCATTTTCAGACATTAAAATTGAATTAGTACGAAATCATGACAACTACAAATAAATATCTGTGAAGCCAGAGAAGTATTCTCAAAGTCTGTATGCAATATATATATATATATATATATATATATATATATATATATATATATATATATATATATATATATATATCCAACCGATAACTTAAAAAGTAATTCACCAGTTTTGATGAAACTTGGCACATATCTTTCTTTTGTTAATAACTTGGACGAGTTCGTTAGCTAGCACAATCAAACAAGTTCTTAAAAAAAAATTGTATCTTGAAAAATACAAAGCTATTTTGATGATAAGTGAATAAATAAATAAATGACACCACATAAATGACACCCTCCCGTCCAGAATCTCTGAGCTTCTGAATCTTGTGCGGGGGGGAGGTTACACAGAAAATACAACGGAGTGATGAGTTCGTTAGCTAGCACAAACAAGTTCTTCAAAAAAAATTGTATCTCGAAAAATACAAAGCTATTTTATAAGGAAATAAAAAATAAATGACACCACATAAATGACACTCTCCCGTCCCAGAAGCTCTGAGCATCTTGTGCGGGGGGCGGTTACACAGAAAAGACAACGAACACACACTCAACACACAGTGACAGAAACTGGCATCACCGGAAATCGTACCCGGACCCTCTCTGTAGCAGCCAAACACTCGTTCCACTGCACCACGGAGGTGATAGACTTTATTGTGCAAAAATTGAAGTCCCTAGCTTAACAGGAAATTGAAGTATTAAAATTTAAAGCATTTAATGAAAATTCGCTAACATAACTTACTTGCTGCGTCTCGATTTTTTTTGAAATGTGGACATGGAGAAAAGTGACACATACAAGGCATATGTAAAAACGCATGTACGTGTGTTAGAAGAGGTGACAGGAAGAAGATGCTTGCTGAAAAAAAAATGGAGGGGATTCAGAAAAAAATTATTGGCTATATTCTGAGCCATAATAACTTTCTGAGTTTACTACTTGAAGCACATATACTTTGAAAAAAAGAAGAGGTAGACTAAAAGAAAAACTCCTGGGAAACTGGTTAAGACCGTGGACGAGGTCGTAAATCTGCCATAACGAACATTGTTCCAGAATACATCCAGCCTTACATACTTTGTCCCTATATTAGCGTTGAAATAGGCCAGGGCTGACAATTTACTAAATTGTTAGTTGATTGTATACAGTCTCTATTTTTTAACACTTTGTGTTATTTGGAGCTGGCGTGACAACATACTACTTGGTTCCGCAACTGGGGGGTCGCACGTTGCCTCGTGTCTTACCACTCACTTAGTGTTGGAAGGCTGGCTACCGTAGCCGTATTACTTTCTAGGTGTATTTTCGCTACAATTAGTATAGCGTACTGAAGAGCTCTAATTATAGCGAAACCGGTCTACGGTTCTAATTGTGGTGAGAATACATCTAGCCTTACATACTTTGTCCCTATATTAGGGTAGAAATGGGCCAGGGCTGATAATTTACTAAATTGTTAGTTGGTTGTATACAGTCTCTATTTTGTAACACTTTGTGTTATTGGGAGCTGGCGTGACAACATACTACTTGGTTCCGCAACTAGGTGGCGGCACGTTGCTTCGTGTCTTACCACTCACTTAGTGTGGGACATTGTTCCCCCAAAAATATACAAACATATTTTTGAATACGCTATATTTTTGAAAATATTAAAGTAACTGGAATGAACGGTACATGTAGCTAGAAATGGTGTAAAGAAACCTCTTTCGTGAATTTGAAGTATTTTGGTTCACAAAGTTTGGAGTTTTTTCCAAATTAAAAATAAAACCTGAAAAACATTAATTGAAACGACTCAAATGGTTAAAGTCTAATGCCTGACAAATCAGAGTAGTTAGCTGCCATGCGTAGATCGCTATATACTATGTACGTGCATAAACCATGAGTGAACGATAATCAAACAATAGAAATAGTACGCTTAACACATACTATCCGAACTAGCGATCAAAAAATCTCGGCCACGAAAATCCCGAAAACCGTTTAAATCGTTAGTCAACAATTAAGACGTTAGAATGACATGACATGAAATAAAAAAATTACGAAGTGATTGTTTGAATATTGTTACAAAGCACTTCAATAGATGTAGGTGCGGTGTTGCAACATCTCCAGAATTTCCCCAACATCTGGGAATTTTTGCACAATCTGGCAACACCGCCTCCCCACCCCCCTGGGGGTGCCTGGGGTGACCTCCCTCAGGCGAAGTCTCAACCCTCTAGGACCAGAAATAACGAAGTTACCAACTTGTACCCCGTCGGAACGGATAACTAAGGTCTGCACATTCCGAACACCCTGTATACACACCCTGTATGCGCAGAGAACCCTTACACCCTGTATACGCAGAGAGATCTTATATTACGAGAAACACCTCTTGTGTAACATAGGAGTGATGACCACATTTGGATCACCTGTATATACATCCCCCTGTATACATACGGCACCGATCTGTATTCACAGAACCTTCTAGTAAAAGAAGGTCCTGGAACATTCTGGAATAGAATGCTCGAGAACGAACTGGAAGGTGCGACGGCTATATAAAGATGGAAGTAAGCCAGCGGAGGCAGTTCAGTAAGAGAATGTTGGAGTGACTAGAAGAAGCAGTAACTAGTGTGAAGTAGAGACCATAGTTTCAGTATAGTGACTTGTGTGCAGATTAGTAACCAGTGTAAGGCCAGATAAACTAAGTGTTTTGTGAGAGAGACGTTCTAGATCTTTATTGTATCCATATTTAGACAGTAAATTAAGTGTTTTGTGAGAGAGACATTCTAGAACTTTTATTGTATCCATATTTATATAGTAAATAAAGTTGTTTTGTTAAAATTTAAAGTCTCACTTATCCAGAACCCGGAGAAATCGCAACAATTTGATGTCAGAAGTGTGGGATAAGTGAGTGAAGAAGTGGACAACTAAGCTAGCTGTAAATGGTAAACACTAGATCGACTGACTACGACGAGATGGCTGAAATCAAAGAGTTGATGGACTTACTGAAAAAACATCGCGAAGAAGACAAAGAAGAACTCAAGAAGCAACGCGAAGAAGACGAACAACGACGACAAGAAGATAAAAAAGAACTCAAGAAGCAACGTGAAGAAGACAAAGAAGACCTCCGAAGTATGTTCCACAATATGAGAGTCGATGTAAAAGAAGAAATTGAACAGATCAACGAACAAATTGAAAATGTGGACAAGAAAGTAGAAGATGTGGAAAATGCAATAGGAGTGGTGAACAGGAAAGTAGAAAATGTAACAGAGGATTTGAATAAACAATGGGAAGAAGTTGAAGGATTGAAAGAACAAATAAAGATGATGATGAAAGGCACAGACATCAGACATAAAGAACTGACAGAACAGGTGATGGGTCAGACTGATAGAACTCAGCCAAGAGGAGTTACTGGAATGTCTCCAGTTCAAAATCGTCCGGAAGAAGATATGCCAGCCGTGCAGCAGCTTCATGGAACCCTAAAGCCGCCGACTTTTGACGGAGAAACATCGTGGCCCATGTACAGGAGGCAGTTTGAGGCGGCAGCTCTCAGCAATGGGTGGAGCGAACAACAGGCAGCCACTGCTCTAATTCTCTCGCTTCGAGGTAAAGCCCTAGAAATCCTCCAGAACATCCCGGAGTCGAAACAGCAAAACTACTTAACAGTGATACAGGCCCTAGATTTGAGATATGGTAACAAGTACATGAGCCAAGTCTACCAGACACAACTAAAGACAAGGGTCCAGAAGCCAAATGAGACTCTGCAAGAATTTAGTGCCGAAGTGGAGAAACTTGTGCGACTGGCATATCCCCAAGCCCCAGAAGAATTTGTCAACCAGATCACCGTCCAGACCTTCATCGATGGGGTACTTGACAATGAAATGCAACAAGCTTTAAGACTCGGAAGGTTCAAAACACTTACAGACTGCGTAATTTATGGCTTGGAATTTGGAGCAGCGAAGAATGCATCTCAACCTCGCCGCAACAGGCTGCGCGAAGTGAAGGAGATAGAGGACTTTGCAGACACGACAGCGGAACTAAGGCAAGAAATGAAGTTGATAAAAGAAGCCATAAGCAAGCTCACTGTACCGGTCGGGGCACGTAGGACGAAAGCAGATTGGTCAGACATAGAATGCTACAAGTGTGGTAGGAAAGGACACATAAGTAGGCAGTGCTTACAAACCCAACAGGTGGCTCACAGAAGACAAGAATATACCAACAGTGAGCGCCGTCAGGGAAACGACCTGACGCCAGTGTAAGGGGGCGGCAGCTGGCGTGCGAGTCCCAAGGCCCCAAAGTCAAGGTCTCCACTATCCGACGCTACCGCGAGAGCCTCGTTATACCTGGCAGCATACACGGAAGACAATGCAGTTTCACCATCGATACTGGTGCCACGAGATCCGTTGTACGTCCAGACATGTTGCCAAACAAGTCGGCACTCACTACCAACAAACAGCCTGTGTTGGAGACGGCAAAAGGAGATAGAATACCCGTGCATGGAGAGGCCACTGTTTACATTAGGCTGGGCAGTACTGAGCTACAGGTAAGGGCTGTCGTCGCAGAAATCGTCGACGAATTTATTCTGGGCCTGGATTTAATGGAAGAGTTCGATGTCCTATCAGTAGACTTCCAGAATAAGATCTTGAAAATCGGTAACGAAGAGTTGTATTGATCTCCAACAGCAGGCGAAGCTAATCCCAGGGTGAGACTTATTGTCGACGAAGATACGGATTCCTGGTAACAGTGAGAAGATTGTCAGAGCCAGGCTAGAGAAGAAACTTGATGGTATGTCTGCTCTCATAGCGGAGCCACTAAAAGATAGACATGATGGTGCCCTCGTCGCACGATGCTTAGTAGACCCGAAGAGGACAATACCCATAAGAGTGGCTAACGTGCAAACTAACAGGGTCACACTGAAGAAAGGTGAGGTTATCGCCACTTGCGAACCCATTGACCGAGTGACGTTGTCCAAAAACGTGACACCCACTGCATTAGACAGAAGACTGCCAGTAGAAATAGTAGAGCGGTTCAAGAATTCATGGGGCCAATTGAACAACATGGAGATGGAAATGGCCCTGAAGTTCATTTTGGAGGAGGCCGATATTTTCGCTCAAGATAAAATAACAGGTCGTACGAGTCTAGTGCAACACAGAATTAATACTGGCGACGCAAGACCAATTAGACAGCCGCCAAGAAGACTGCCTTTTGCCAAGCAATCAGAAATCAAGGCGATGGTTAACGAAATGCTGGAAGATGGTGTGATGGAGGAGTCTAATAGTCCTTGGTCGTCCCCAGTAGTTTTGGTCACCAAGAAAGACGGCACTATGAGATTTTGCGTGAACTATAGGAAGCTGAATGATGTCACCAAGAAAGACAGTTATCCCCTGCCCCGGATCGACGACACTTTGAACACTTTGGCCGGATCAAAGTGGTTCTCTACATTAGACCTGAAAAGTGGCTACTGGCAAGTAGAACTCCATAAAGACGATAAGGAGAAGACTGCTTTTTCAACCGGGAATGGGTTGTACCAATTCAAGGTCATGCCATTCGGCTTATGTAATGCTCCTGCCACCTTCGAGCGACTAATGGAGTTAGTGCTGAGAGGACTGACATGGGAAACATGCCTGGTGTATCTCGATGATGTCATGGTGATTGGAAGGACTTTCGATGAACACCTGTCTAATCTGAAGCAAGTTTTCTCCAGGCTGAGAGGTGCCAATCTGCAACTTAATCCCAAGAAATGCGTCCTCTTCCAGAAGAAAGTGAGTTTCCTCGGACATGTCGTTTCTGAGAAAGGGATAGAAATTGATCCAGAGAAAATAAAGGCAGTAAGAGACTGGCCTGTGCCGAGGAACAAACATGAGGTCAGAAGTTTTCTGGGACTTTGCAGCTACTACCGACGCTTTGTGAAGTACTTCAGCAGCATTGCGAAACCTCTGCATAGCCTGACTGAAAATAAGGTCGAGTTCATCTGGTTACCAGATTGCCAAGAGTCTTTTAGAGAACTCAAACATCGTCTTCTCACTGCTCCTATACTGGCTTATCCTCAGGACGAAGGACTGTTCATACTGGACACCGATGCTTCCCAGTATGGCATTGGGGCAGTACTCTCGCAGCTCCAAGCCGGAGAAGAAGTTATGATAGGCTACTTCAGCAAAACGTTCGGAAAAGCAGAAAAGAATTACTGTGTAACCCGGAAAGAACTGCTGGTAGTTGTAAGATCCATCGAACATTTCCACAGCTTCCTGTATGGAAGAACATTCCGCGTGAGGTCGGATCACTCTGCTCTGCAATGGCTTCTGAACTTTAGAAATCCCGAAGGACAGATAGCCCGATGGATAGAGAAACTGCAGAGCTACGACTTCCGGATTGAACATCGAAAAGGAAGAAGTCACGCCAATGCAGACAGCCTGTCGAGAAGACCATGTTCAGTGCATGAATGTAAATTTTGCGAGCGACAAGAGAACAAAGAGATCGACAAAGTAACTCATCAGATCAAACAACTGGTGGCAGGACAGAAGAATAACACCGATCTAGACGTAAATCTTGAATACATCAGAGACGCACAGAAGACAGATCCAGGCTTGAAAAATATTAGAGAATGACTACAAAAGGGGAAAAGACCTGAGTGGCACGATGTGTCCCGGTTTGGGGCGGAGGTTAAAGGCTACTGGCTACAATGGGACTCATTGTGTCTAAAGAATGACATGATCACTCGAAAATGGGAAACTGCCGATGGTAGAGACTGTATATACCAGACCGTTGTGCCAAGTGAGTGCATAAGCAGTGTTCTTCAAGAGTTACACAATAGTAGAAGTGGAGGCCACTTTGGGGTCAACAGGACTCTTGCCAGAGTGAGAGACCGCTTCTATTGGATAAACTGCCGAAGGAGCGTGGAAGAATGGTGCAAAAGATGTGACCAATGTGCTTCAAAGAAAGGACCAAAGACCCGATCCAGAGGAAAAATGATGCAGTACATCTCAGGTACACCGTGGGAGAGAGTTGCCGTAGACATCGCAGGACCTTTTCCCATCACAGAGTCTGGGAACAGATACATAATGGTGGCGATGGACTACTTCTCGAAATGGCCTGAAGTTGCGTCGATCCCCAACCAAGAGGCAACGACCGTAGCAGAAGCCCTGATGGAAAATGTCATATCACGGCATGGCGTACCCTTGGAGATTCACACCGACCAGGGCCGGAATTTCGAATCAGAGGTCTGGAAGAGCCTAATGGACTTGCTAGGCATAAAGAAAACGAGAACAACGCCACTCCACCCTCAATCAGACGGCATGGTAGAACGGCATAACAGGACCATCAATCAGTATCTTGCTATGTTTGTCGACGAGAATCAGAGAACCTGGGACAAGCTGATACCTCTGTTCCTCCTAGCTTACAGAAGCTCTCAGCATGAATCTACCGGCTACACTCCATCCATGATGTTGACCGGCAGAGAGATGCGGTTACCAATCGACATGACGAGACCACCACCGAACGAGGACATAGCGGACCTAGCTACGTTACCTGAGTATGTCGCCGACCTAGAAGGAAAACTGCGCACTATACACAGATGTGTCAGAGATAGGCTCCTCTTAAGCAGTGACCGGATGAAGATGCGCTTGGATCGCAGAGCAACACCCCATACATTCAAGGACGGTGATGCAGTGTGGCTGTACCAACCAACAAGGAGAAAGGGCCTCAGTCCCAAACTTCAGAAACCATGGGAAGGGCCATACTTGGTGACTAAGAAAATTAACGACCTAGTCTACAGAATCCAGCTGTCTCCAAGAACTAAACCCAAAGTTGTTCATATAGAGAGGTTGAGTCCCTATCGGGGCAACGAACCCCCAAGTTGGCGGCCGGTAAATACTGTTCGGGACGAACAGTCTTAAGGAGGGGGGCAGTGTTACAAAGCACTTCAATAGACGTAGGTGCGGTGTTGCAACATCTCCAGAATTTCCCCAACATCTGGGAATTTTTGCACAATCTGGCAACACCGCCTCCCCACCCCCCTGGGGGTGCCTGGGGTGACCCCCCTCAGGCGAAGTCTCAACCCTCTAGGACCAGAAATAACGAAGTTACCAACTTGTACCCCGTCGGAACGGATAACTAAGGTCTGCACATTCCGAACACCCTGTATACACACCCTGTATGCGCAGAGAACCCTTACACCCTGTATACGCAGAGAGATCTTATATTACGAGAAACACCTCTTGTGTAACATAGGAGTGATGACCACATTTGGATCACCTGTATATACATCCCCCTGTATACATACGGCACCGATCTGTATTCACAGAACCTTCTAGTAAAAGAAGGTCCTGGAACATTCTGGAATAGAATGCTCGAGAACGAACTGGAAGGTGCGACGGCTATATAAAGATGGAAGTAAGCCAGCGGAGGCAGTTCAGTAAGAGAATGTTGGAGTGACTAGAAGAAGCAGTAACTAGTGTGAAGTAGAGACCATAGTTTCAGTATAGTGACTTGTGTGCAGATTAGTAACCAGTGTAAGGCCAGATAAACTAAGTGTTTTGTGAGAGAGACGTTCTAGATCTTTATTGTATCCATATTTAGACAGTAAATTAAGTGTTTTGTGAGAGAGACATTCTAGAACTTTTATTGTATCCATATTTATATAGTAAATAAAGTTGTTTTGTTAAAATTTAAAGTCTCACTTATCCAGAACCCGGAGAAATCGCAACAATATATTGTAAGCGAAGCGGGCTTACATCGCTATAAAATAATTTTGAAACAGTTTGTTCTTTAATATTTAAAAATAAGACGTCATCTAAGATCGAAACAGTCGAATGTGGTTCAAGTGACACTTAAATTAATTCTGTAATTATCTGTTTAAGTAATTTACTTTTGGGATATAGTATAAACTTTCCTGTGGCTGTCTGTATAACTACCACGTAAAAAAACAATGTATTAACTAGCATCCGTGGTTTAGTGACCGGAATGTCCGCCTGATACACGGACGCCTCGGGTGCGATTCCCGCGCGATGCATGTAACATTTTGTTTTATTTATTTTAATATTTGGCAGAAATAATAGTGGCCAGATTTTATACGTTTGGATCAAGATCTCATTTTTCTTTAAAATGCCTGGATATCTTTGTCACCTTTGAGTCTACAATTATAATTTTCAGCAGACATCTTTTTATTGTTAATATTAGTGACGTTTATTAATAAAATTCACTAACAGAGAATTGGTTTTTAAAAAACATTTTTTGTTGTTGGAAAAACCGGTTCGATTAGGTTGAGTAAAACGAAATCATCCAGGCGACTAATAAGGAAAAATACCTGCCACGTTTTTTAATTTGGGAGATACTTTTCTTTTCTAAATATGCATTAAGTTTTCTCCTGGAAAGCTTTTGACTTAAATGAAATTTGTAATAAAAGTTTCTTTTGAAGAGATTTACAGTACCTAGAAATACCAAATTATAATTTTCTACAAAATTCAATTTAAGGCATATTTCTTAACAGGCGCTAGAGTGCAAGATTAAAATATTTTTTTGAACATAGAGAGAAATCGATCGTACCACTTTTGAAAAAATTCTTCAAGTGACCTCTAAAAACCGATCTTCAAGGTCTGTTTAAGTTTAAAGTATTAATTTTATTAATATGCCGCATTAATAGTATACAATTCTTATGAAAATTCACACCTACAACGCACTTGCTGCGTCCGAACTTTTCTTATGATTCCAACTCTGTACATTTTTTGAAGGTATTATCTTATCATAGGCGATTGTTCCACAAAAATTCGTAAAATCCTGAATCTAAAAAATGCAACGAGGCTAATATACATATATATTCAATTATACATTGGACTGTATGATAATATCGATAATGTACAAAGTGTTCTATACTCTTGGACAAAAAACTTGGACACCTAAATTTTGCCTCATCTAACCTTAAATCACTTTTCAAGTTGTGCAGCGTTTTTTATGTTTTTTTTTTAAACAAAATGTAGCCGCAATGGTATTTTTTCTTAACAGGTAATGATATTGCAAAAAGATGTAAAGGAATTTGTATTTATACAGGGTGAAAGCCATCGTTGCATTTTGCCCCAAATTTCTTAACACCATGTGGAAAAATATAGGCATGAGATATTGTATCTTTGTTTTCCCATTCGTCAATAAGCGCCGTGTAAAGATCTGGAATGGTTTCTGGTCCGCGATTGCCAATAAGCCTCCCTAACGTGACCCACACATGCTAAACCGGGTTTAGATCAAAGAGTAACTAACCGATTTGGATGAAACTCGGCAAGTACCTTTCTTTTATTAATAGCTTGGATGAGTTCGTTGCCAGGAAAATCAGACAAGGTTTTCCGGGAAAATGTTGAATTTTCTTTGGAAAAAACTTATCTCCGAAAATTACAAAGCTATTTTAATGAAATTTGGTCGATATGTTGACTTAGGAAAGACCGTACTACACATCAAAATTCAACTTTCTAAGTTAATCGAAAATTGTGTTATTCAAATTTAAAGCATTTAATGAAAATTCACTACCATAACGCATTTGCTGCGTCCCGATCTTTTTACATCATATCGACATCTTTATTATCAAGGAGATTACAATATTTTAAAGAAAGATATACAATTTTAAAGAAGTCAACGCTGGCGTATATGTGGGCAAATTAAAATTAAATGAACCAACAAATTGACCTAATTGACTAATATCATGTATTTTCTCCTCGTGCTCTGGTCACCGCTTCAATTCGTCGTGGCAGCCTTTGAGGAATGTTTTCCCATTTTTCAATAAGCGCCGGGTGAAGCTCCGGAATAGTTTCTGGTTCGCGATTGCGAATAAGCCTCCCAGACAAGTCCCACACATGCTCAACCGAGTTTAGATCAGAGCTACGTGGTGGCCAATCTAATCGTTAGATGTCCATTTAATCGAGGTAATCATTGACAATTCTTGCTTCATGAGGTCTTGCATTGTCGTGCATTAACACGAAATTTTGACCAACAAATGGAGCAAAAGGATATATGGTCTGCATTCTCAGATATAGCGGTCAGCATTTAATGCGCCATTTTCAATAAGACAAGATCTGTACGGGCTTGTGCTGAAATTCCAGCACACACCGTGACACTACCGCCTCCGAAAGGTGTCCTTGGAGATAAACAAAATTCAGAAAACCGTTCGCCTCGTCTTCTCCATACGCGCTCTCGTCGATTGGAGAACGTAAACATAAACGCGATTCCTCTGTGAATAACAGACATCCCCAATCTTCGTCATTCCAGTCTCTGTGTGCACGTGCGAAATTTAATCGTTGAAGGTGATGGGCTGCAAGTAAATCTGGACAAGCGGCTGGTCTCCGTAACATCAGTCCTTCTTCATTTAATTTACGGCGAACGGTTCGTTGTGACACTCTTACACCACGTACAGTTCCCAGTCGATGGCTAATAACAGATGATGTAGTTCGACGGTCACGTGAAGCATTTAAGTTAACAAAAATCTCGATGGTTTGTGCCTCGTGGTCTCCCTCATCCTAAGCGTCTAGCGTAGCCCTAGTTGTGCGAAAGCGACTGATTGTGTTTTAAACAGTACTCCTGGCTCTTCCCAAAACATTTGCAATATAGCGTATACTACGGCCATATTAGTTTATGCAATAGCTCGTGCAACACCTTCTGGCCGCCTAGTTGCACAATAACTTTTAACTGCTAAGCTTCCGTGTAATAACCGACAACTGACAGATTTATTTTATCTTCTAACAATTATAACAATAAAACATGACGTTATAGCAATGAATGATAATAAATTGATTGCAATAAGATGAGAGGAAAACTAAATTGTCATTTATTATGAGCGACCATCGTATTTCTTTTAGTCGCCAAGATACTTTTCCAGTGGAGGAGTTCCATCTTATCTTATAATAGGTTTTAGAAAATGAATAAAAAGCTGTAGATAACTTTGGAGAATTTTGAAAAATCAATGCAAGTGCATTTTGGTAACGAAGTTTCATAAAAATGGTTAATTAAACAGTTGATAAAATTGAAAAAGATCATTAGACATTTTATATAAGCCTTCGATAAAGCAAAAACTTTTACTTAAGGCCAAAAATGTAATGGCGAAGAAAAAAATAAATGTTAGAAAACCATACTTATATTTGCATTTGACAAGTTATCAGATAAAACACCGAGGTTGGCCATTGTGGCTGGAAATTGAAACAAAAAGCAGAATCACCTCAAAAACCACAAAAATAATAACAGAGTTCTGCGCTAGATACATATTTCGACAACGAAGTTGTCTTCATCTAAAAATGATGTAATACCGATGATGCAATACCGAATGATGATGCAATGCCGGGTGATGATGCAACACCGGATGATGCAACACCGCGTGATGCATTATTGGATACCTCAGTACCGGATGATGTCGGTGGATACGCCTAACCGATTGTGTCGATGTTGAAAGCAACCATGGATTATTTCGTGCTATTTCAAAAAGTGCTGAATTGACCGGACCCATGTCTGAATTCATCCGATTTTGTGGATTCACTTTGCGGATTTCTAAACTTTTCAAAGCATCTACCTTGCGATAATCCGTGGTTACGTTCAATAATTTAAGATTACTCGTACTATGACCTACCTTATGTCCCGAGTCGGTCATCTGTTGGGCAACGCAACATTTTTCTCCTCTATTGAATCTGAAATGAGCTATGTGCTCTTTGAATCTTGTTGCTATTGATCTACGTGTTTACCCAATTTAGATTTTGTCGCAATTATTACAAGATTTTTGATAAATGCCTGATTTTTGTCGGAAGTCAATAGTACGAATTGGTCCACGTAAAAGGTTCTTCAAATTATCAACTTTATAAACAACTCTCAAGTCATTATCTTTGAATATTTTCTCTAACCCTTTTGTAAGAAGAAGAAGTACAGCGAACTTTTTGGGTGGGTTATCGGATTAAGGCTTGAATGTCGTAATGTTACGTATAGCCATTCTCCACCCATTGTTAGTAACTAATGTAACAATGTCTGGAGAGAAACCGTTACAAATCGCAATATCTATAATTTTATTCATCTCTGAATTGTATTGGTTGCTGCTCAAAGGAAAACTCAGCAACCTCCGAACAAGGAAGCTCAAACTGGAGATGGTATGAAGTGATTTGTAGAAGTTTCTCTCCTATAAATGTCATATTCTTGGGTAATCGGTCGTTGTTCCCCATTTCGTAAGTAAACTTGATTGAGGGGATTCTACTGTTCAATTTATTAACATAATTATTGATGTTATCTTTACTGAGGTCAAATATGGCAAAAATATCGTCGACATATCTCAACCATACCCTCCGAAAATACACCGCCGCTCCAGCAAAGTCACTTTCAAATCGGCTTGTGAAGAGTTCGGAGACGAAGGGAGATAATGGGTTTTCCGAACTCTTCATGGGCCGATTTTAGCGTTACTATGCGGGAGCGGCAGACTATTTTCGAAGGGTATGGTTGAGATATGTCGACGATATTTTTGCCATATTTGACCTCAGTAAAGATCACATAAATAATTTGTATAATGCTGTATTTTTTATATGCCTATATACATAAGGTCCCATTTAAAACGAAGCACCATGAATATCTCATTCCCCATTCATTTTTTTTAATCGCTGAAATTCATCATTTGATATGTTAGGCGGGACACCTTTTATGACCGATTTCAACACTGCAACTTTATTGGAAAACTTTATCTGTGTTCCACTCAAAGTGGGAGCTTTCAAATTTAGTTTCCTTTTACTTGTAAATGAAACAAGAACTGTCTCATGAAGATGGACGTTAAGCTCACCTGTCACACACCAGTTCCTTACAATATTTAGGACTGTGTGCATTAGGCTGGATATTACAGCAACATGTTACTGTTATGACAATATCAACTGCGTATCCTTGGAATGTGAATCCAGCTGCCCTCAATGTAGTCATAAGTTTGTCATCAATGAGCCACCACAGCAGAGGTGATAAATAGCACTCCTCCTGAGGATAGCCTTTTGCCGGCGCCACTGTTGGGTTGGTTTCACTTGTAGTGGCTGTGATAACACGGCTTTTTAGCATTGACTCAATCCATCTTATAATGGGGAATTCCACTTGCCTTTCTTGTAGGGCACATTTGATCGATTGATATGATGTGTTGTCGAAGGCACCCTCTATGCCAATGAATGCACCGAGGGCTAGTTTTTTTGCCACAACAGTTTTTTCTATATGTACTATATTTTTCTATATATACTATATATACCTTTCACCAAAGAGTGGTTTTGCTTGCCAGATAGGCGAATTGTTGTATATGAAACGGTTCCCTGGTGAGGGATTCGCTTCTAATGTATTGATCTATGGTCTTTAGGAGAAGAGGTGTGAGGCTAAATGGACGGTAGGACTCTGCCACGTCCGTAGGGCGACGTCCTGTTTTTGGTATAAATATCACATTTGCCTGCGGAATAAAGCCTAGGACTAAACTAGCTCTCAGTATTTGTTGCAGGTGGGGTTTCAACATGTCAAAACCCCACTGTACCAAACTGGAAACATACCATCTTTATCAGGTGATTTTAAGGTGAAACTCTATCGCCCATTTTATTCTGTTGATCTCGAATATTTTACTTGTCAGTCTTTTCCCGACTCTCACTAGTTTCTCAACTGTTGATCAGCTGAGGTGCAAATTATCTGCAGTGTTTTATGAGCCTGGAGAGTGAGTCTGTAGGAGAAATCTAGTACTTTCCTCTGGACTGTTTGTATATTCACGGCTTCTGGGCCACCCTGTGATTGTAGAAATATTTTTTACGAAAATGCGACAAAAATTATATACCATTAAACGATAAACTCTATAGCTAAGACTACTGCCAAAGCATCATAGAAAGGGTCTATTTGAAATGAATTTTCTGGAAATATTTTAGTAAAATGAAGGACAATGACGGGTGAACCTAAGACTTCAGGCTTTGTAAAACATTCTTCTTGAGACATTTTCTTTCCATACTTTGTATTAGTTTCAGGTTCTTTCCCTAAATGTTGCCAATTTTGACGTATTATTTCGCGACTTTCACGTATTGAGGAAAATCCCATTGTTTTTAAATGCCTATAACTTTTTGTCTTTTAGCCTACAGAGCTAAATTTTGGAATGTAATTTACCTATAATGATGTAAACCCACGTGCCAAATTTGGTTGCCCTTACTTTGTTATTTTTGGAGATATGATTTTTTTTTCGAAAGAAAACACAAAATTTTCCGGGAAAACCTGGGCCGATTTTCCAAGTCACTTGCAAAAGGAAGGTATTCACCAAATTTAATAAAAATCGGCCCATCATTTTTTGAGTTATCGGTGTGATACACACACGGTTACAGTACAAGTGGCAAAATGGGTGATTATATGACGGCTGCGGCGTGTAGGAAGAACATTCCACAACGCTATGTATCGTACCTTGGTCCAATGCTTCTTAATCTTGTGCCACTAGAGATAAAAAAAAGAAAGATAATTATAAGTTTAGGAAAAAACTTTTGAAACATTTAATTGAGAACTTTGTAACATTTGAGCAAGTAATAC
The DNA here is from genome assembly GCA_964006375.1 of Tillus elongatus. Taxonomy (NCBI): domain Eukaryota; kingdom Metazoa; phylum Arthropoda; class Insecta; order Coleoptera; family Cleridae; genus Tillus; species Tillus elongatus. The sequence goes on along the minus strand of OZ023263.1, from coordinate 109,983,135 downwards.
GGGAAAATAGGGAATGATGTTTTCATACTGCGTGTATATATTTGTATAATTGATGTGCATAAAAGAGTGTGGATGTGTGGGAATGTGTGAGTGTGCGTGCGCGTACGTGCGAGACCTGGTGGGTAATTGACTTGGTAAGTGAGTGTTATTTTTAATTGTGATTGGGCAGGTATATATTGAAACGAGAAACAAGTGGCTTAGTAATCTATTGTAAATATCGGATCTTTCTCTGTTTTATTGTGATGAGAAGGGAGCAGACTTTAATCCCGGCCGATTGTAGAGATCAGTTAATGGCAAAGAATAGGGATAAGATCGGAGAACTGGATCATATGGACGTGATACGTCCTGTTACACTGTTGCTGGGAAGATGCATGCAACTGCTCGGTGCAATATGTAGCAAGGGTGTTACAGCACATACCAGTTCTTCTGAACTTACGTGCTACTGTTCCTAATATTAGTCAGTATACTTACTGACACAATACTTTGTTGTGTGTATGGAAAAAAAATTGAACAGTGTCCCTTTTCTTCATTGACGTAACGTGCTTTATGGCCGGAGCCGAGAAAAGCAGAAATCTGCGTGGTTGTAGGCTCCCACCAAATCACAGGCACAGCAAAAACCATAGCTCTTTTCTTCTTTTTCAGTCGTTCTCGCAGTAATACCGAACAAGTGTTGCAACATATATGCGGAGCCCATTACTTATCCTGGTCCCCTACCTTGAGATCAAAATAATACTGAATGGTATTCTTTATAATAGGCGTCAGACTGCGTTTCTGTGCCGAAAATATTATTTCACCACAAATGTAACAGACATTATCCACTGAATTTACACAGTTTCGTGCCATTTTGATTTAACAAATGTTCCACCTTAAAGACCCTCAAACCGAAAATTCTTCAATAATTTCAACAGAGACAGTATAATACTCACAGTCACAAGAACACAAATTCTGCTTATAACATAAAACAGCTAGACAGGTGGCAGGTTGTCATTTTACTGGGGTACAACTTCCAAACAGGAAATTTGCTTAAAAAAATTCCGTAGCTCACGAAAAAGAGCTAATTACTTATGTTCAAAATGATTTTTGTATTAAGCAGGTGCAAATATTAAAAAAAGAGCAATTTTTGAAGTCGAAACATTTTCATTGTTGGGCAGTGTAATCAGTTAATAACAAATTTAAAAAAACACTGTGTGAATAATCAGTAAATCAAGTAACATGCTAAATGCTGTTCGCAGATAACTATCTCGGAAACTACTAGACCGAATGTCCCGAACGAGGGGTCATTTTAAAGATAATTCAACGGCTTTTTAAAAGAGCTGTCACTCGACCCTATGTTCCATTCAGAATTCAGGGTAATTGATTTCAAATGGACATCTCTATGTTTTCAATTCATAATTATAAGAAACCAAGATATTGGTCCTCCGCTCATGCTTGTATAAACCTATGTTTAAACAGTTAACGTTTGTGAAGTAACTAGTATTTACCAACTAGTATTTTTTCGTTCATAATCGGTACTATAAAATATACATTAAAATTAATAGTCAATTGAAAATTAAGAAACTTAAAAATCTAGACCTTACTTATCTGCAATAGTTTGCTTAAATTAATTAAAACCAATAAATTTTCTATTAGATTCTGTTTTAAAAACTATGCATATTAATGTGTTTACAAATCTTTATGAGTACATATCAGTAGCAATAATGAGTCATTATATACAAAGAGTCTCAAATATGATATAAAATGACGTGAACTCTGGAAATTCTTTAGAGCGCATATTTTATAATTGATGACTTGATATGCCATCAATTAACACTTTTAACTGATGATGCCGTCATATACAGGCTGATTGACAGGTACCGCCACCTGTTAGAAGTATCTGGAGAAGTAGATACTAAAGATATCGAGCTGCGTGTGAAAATTAAAAAAGAACTTTTTTTGTTGTTGAGTTTTTTCTATTAAATCTGTTGCTTTATCTAAAAAAAAATTAACATCTCATGAAGTTTTAGCTCAGTTCACTGGTTGAAGTTATAATACATCAAGCAAAAGTATTCGGTGCTATCGGGGCGGCAAAGACGCGGACATGCCCTAAGGGAAAAAAAGCAAAAGTATTACGCAATATAATTTGTAGGTTTTATAAGAATTTTTTTTAAATAAATATGTCCTGTTGGTAACACGGTATATGAATTGACAGTTGAGTTTAGAATTGAGACTATAAGTACACTTGGAGAACCTAATTCACCACAACACATTTTTAAAAACCTGACGACCTTTTCACTATCAAAATTAGCGTCATTTTCGACACACAAAAAAACTATAAAATCTCGTTTAGTTTATTGGTAGAGCATTTTACACAAGGTGCGGACACGGCGTGGGAATTAAGGTAGCGGAGTTCGAATAAAGAGACTTCCGATTGGATTAGCAGTCAGTGAAAGTTTGTTTGTTTGATCTTCCCTCTAGCGCTTGCTGTCGAGTACCTTCACCGAATATAGACACAATTTTAGTTGTTAGGTGTTTAGAATATTTAATTCTCTGATGACGCTAATTTTGTTACTGAAACGATCATCAGGTCTTTAAAAATATGTTATGGTGAATTGGGTTCTCCAAGTGTACTTAGCAGTGCTCATCATAGGTTCCAATTAATTCACTTAGGGAATTGAGGTTATGTAAGTGTTAGCAAGGCACCTCCAGTTTATGTTGCAATAAGTGTACTTGAAGACTGTTTATGCAATTTAAAGAATTTATAAGCAGCTGTGAAGAGTTTGTTGAGTTATATATTCCTTGGTGTGTCGCTGATAGTATCAGAACTATGAGTTACTACTATTGGTCCACTGCTCAGGTCAGTATAATGTCAGTAGAAATCATGAGTCAAAGCCACCTTTCTCCTGGAAAAGTGGATCAGATCAAGTTTCTTTTGCAAGAAAAACTTGACACTCAAGCAGCAATTGCATACAGAATAAGTGTAAGCTTAAAGCTTCTTTGTCTGAGCTACATTTTATAGCTAATCTCACTATAATACTATACTGTACTATTTCACAAACATCTGCGGCTAGAAAGAAGACATTTTTTGATTTGGGTTTTGAGTAAGCGTCCTCTCGAGGGGGAACCTGCGGACAAAAGAATAAATTTGCGCCAAGAATGGGAAGGCAACTAGTCCAAACTGTTAAGGCAAACAGAAGAGCCTGCAGAAAAAACTTAAAAATCAGTACGGAGCTGTATGGAGTGAATGTTAGTGATTATTCTATCCGTCGAAGGCCGATTGCCGCTGGATTGCCTGGTCATCTTTCTCGTAAAAAAAAACAACAATGCGGCAATGATTATAGCAAGGTATAAAAAGTTATAAGTCCTTCCCTCGGCAATATATTTATTGAACCTTTTATTTTTAAGAGTGGCAGCCTCAACACAACTGTCAAGTGAGCAGAATTGAAGACCAACTGCGCCGAAGGCTATTTTTATTTTCCAGTTATGTGCTGATGAAACAATATTTGGAGCTGCCGTGACAACATACTACTTGGTTCCGAAACGAGATGGCGGTACGTGTTTCGTGTCTTACATCTCGCTTAGTTTTGGAAGGCTGGCTACCATAGCCGTATCACTTTATAGGTGTATTTTCGCTGCAATTAGTATGCCGTACTAACGAGCTCTAATTAGAGCGAAATCGGTCTACGGTTCTAATTGTGAAAATGCATCTAGCCTTACATACTTTGTCCCTATATTGGGGTAGAAATGGGCAAGGGCTGACAATTTACTAAATTGTTAGTTGGTTGTATACAGTCTCTATTTTTTAACATTCTGTGTTATTTGGAGCTGCCGTGACAACATAATACTTGGTTCCGCAATGAGATGGCGGCACGTGTTTCTTGTCTTACATCTTACTTAGTTTTGGAAGGCTGGCTACCATAGCCGTATTACTTTATAGGTGTATTTTCGCTACAATTAGTATGCAGTACTGACGAGCTCTAATTACAGCGAAACCGATCTACGGTTCTAATGGTGGTGAGAATGCATCTAGCCTTCTATGTAACAGCCGTAAAAAAGATTTAAAAAATGCAAGGGAGCCGAGATATGCAGGGTGATTAATTAGGAGAGCGACATTCATACATCGGTAACTAGAGGATCGGAAACAAACTATTCGAAAAGTTATTTAAAGTATAATTCAAGCGGATATTTTTTATTTTCGTATTCTTGTCACCAGAGGGCGCATTTTCGGATGAAACGTTTCGAAGGCTGTTGTCTCAAAATATTCCTATTGCAATGTTATATTCTTTTTACATTTCCTAAAACGCCTAATCTTGTTTTATATTTTTTGTCTGAGTTACGACCCTCTTATACAGGGTGTCATTTACAATAGCTATCTCCGTTATTCTTGGAGCTACAATTGGTTCAAATGAGGAAACTGATTTTACGAAAAAATTCCAAGGGGACTTTTCACTCGCATATTGATTGCAGATTGGGACACAGTGAAAAAAAAAGAAATCATTGGCGTACCTTCTTTTGTTCCAAAAATGGAAATCACGCCCTCGTGGTTACGCCACTGCTTGAAGTAAATAAATGAAAATAATGATTACACATGTAATTTATTAAGTCAAAAGTTTTCACAGAATGTCAATAAAATATTTCATTTAGTTCAGGTCATATTGAATTTATAAATATAAAAATATTAAACTTCAGCACCCTGTATTTGTGAAACTGTTAAGAGTTCGACATAAATTTATTTAGAAAACTCAAATTATTTGTACATTTTCTATTGATTCTCAAATTATCGAAGGTAAAACCTGGACCAGTCTGTATATGACGTTTGTAGAAGGCAGATAAATAATGAAAAGGGTTGAATGGGTTAAATATTTATATTTAGTATATCACATATTTTGTGTACAGTTCTGGTTCTTTAAGATTCGTTAAGTGTCAAAATTTCGCAATGACAATTTTTTTTTGGTATATGTTTTTCAACAGTTAATAGTTTAATTCTTCTAACACTTCTGTCGTAGAAAATTTGAATTTTCAGTCATGGACGTCAGAGAAAAGTTGGGGAAATTTAAATTACTTTTAAGGTGGAAACCCTGTAAGCTGGTTGTTTTCGTCAGAAGTAACGGGTCGATTCAAATTTCGTGGCGTTTTATTACATTCTCCAAACAAAATGAATAAATTCGCAGGAACTGTGTTAGAATAGTTTTCTTCGTTTGTTTTTCAAGGTATCTACACTTCGCAAAAGTACTTATCAAGACGATAACGAGTTGACGTTTATGTTAAACAATAGTTATTCATTGCACGCTTAAAATCTAATGGGCATAACCTCTTCAATGAACTATAACAAAAAATTGCTCATAAGTCAGAAACTTAATTAGTTAGATATATGTATAATATACAGGGTTTTTGGCGAGTCGCGTTAATTGATAGTTTATGACTAATCCGAATTCGAAGGAGAAATTTTGGATTTGGCCATAAGCAGCTATGAGGAATTAAATTAAATTACTTTTAAGCATATGGCGCTTCCGGTTAAACCGGAAGTACTATGTACTGCGTTATTTTAAATAGAACTGCATATATATTATTAAATTTTTAGATCTCGCATCAAATTTTTCATACAGTAATGACAATTTTTTATTAGCTTCAAAGATTCTTTACAATACAATCTAAAAATTTTCAAATAGTTATTTCGTTTTTTATTAGCGTAAAAGATGCTTTATATAAAACAAAGTTAAAATGTATACATGATCGGATACCTACACCCAGCTGTTTCCAAGATACGCCAAAGTTAAGATTACCACTTTTTAGCGAATTAAAAAAATCGCTAATGAGGAGATCTGTATATATATATATATATATATATATATATATATATATATATATATATATATATATATATATATATATATATATATATATATATATGACCGATAACTCTAAAAATAATGGACCGATCTTAATCAAATTTGGTGAGTACCTTCCTTTTGCAAGTGTCTTGGATAAGTTCGTTAGCCAGGAAAATCGGACCATGTTTTCCCGGAGGGTTTTGTGTTTTCTTTCTAAAAAAATTCATATATCCGTAAATAACAAAGTAAGGGCAACCAAATTTGGTACGCGTGTTTGTATTATAAAGAGTGTACCAAAATTTAGCTCTCTAGCTTTAAAGACAAAGAAGTTATGGGCAGTTAAAGAAACAAATTTTGGAGTTTTCCTCAAAACGTCAAACTCGCAATTTTAAACGTCAAAATTGGCAATGTTTAGGCAAATAACGTGAAACAATTACCGATTGTGAAAAGAAAATGTTGCAAGAAGAGTGTTCTGCATACCCTTAAGTTTCAGATTCAACCATTATTGGCCTTGATTTTACTAAAATATTTACAGAATATTCATTTCGTGCGTGCTTCGTCGTAGGCATTTTCCTTCCCCCTCGTGTGCATACAACCACCCTCGTTGCATAAACCACAAGAAAAACTTCTTGTTCACACTCCCCAAGGAAGTTACGTGACCTGGGCGCGAATAGGGGTGCTGTGCGGGGTCGGCGGGGTTTAATGGGGATATGGCTTCAAATAGATAGACAACTTTTAAGCAGCGTTCCTCGCTTTTTCTGCTCATATTTCCTTTTTACTACCTACCCCACCCAGCACCCCCATTCACTTCCAGTCCCGTAACTTCCTTGGCGGGTGTGAACAAGAAATTTTTCTTGTGGTTTGTGCATCCAGGGTCCTAGTAATACTTCTGAAAACAATTTTTTGGAAAGCGTTCGGGAGCTAATCTGCAAATTTACCGAATTTTCATTAAATCCTTCTAATTTCAATAACTCAATGTGCTATTAACGTAAGCTTTGTTGGTTAGGAAACCAACATTTAAGTTTATTTTCGGATATTTTTTTTGTATATTTTCAAACCATACGTAATTTTGATAAATTATAGTACATTGTTTCTACTATATAGGCTATACCGGTAATCAGATTGATGCCTGCTCGCATTTGCTATTAAAAACATTTTTATGGAAATTCACTTCCATAACACATTTGCTGCATCCAGACTTTTGAAAAATGTTTATATATTTTCAAACAATAAATTTATTTCGATGTAAATGGTACATTGTTTCTACTATATAGGCAACCAAGTTTGACGGATGCTTTCATGAAAGAAAGACATTTGCTATTAAAAATATTTTAAAGAAAAGTCGCTACCATAACGCACTTGCTGCGTCCAGAGATTTTTTTTATTTATTAGGTAAAGGTGACTTGGACTTCTTCACCATCATATTATTGTTTCACTAATTTGACACTTCGCTAACAAATGATAAAGATTGTTGTATTTCAGAAGTTTATCTAAGTAACTGTGGTTAATAAATTCAGTTACTTCCACATCGTCGCAACTTGTGGAGGTCTTGGCAAAAAGTATCAAAACATATATAAAACATGATTTGGGAAGGAACATTTTTTTCGTCTGTCGGTCTGTATTACTGCCTGTTTATAGCCACGATAACTTTAGAACGAATTGTTATACCGTCTTCAAATTTGGTATACAGTTAGCAATCGACAAACGAACGGTTAGGATTGTTTTTGGGTAAAATCGCTTTAGGGAGTATGGGATGAATGGGTGGTGATTTGGTGAAAATTGACATTTTTTCGTTAAAACTCGAGTATAATGACCGATTAGGGTTTATTTATTAGAAAATTTTTAATTTCATTAAACATCTGGTATTCTGTGCTAAAGTTAAATTAGAGGTTGAATGTGTGGGGGTGCAATATTGTTGACAAAAATTTCGAATTTTTGTGCTAAAACGGCATAAAACGTTTCAAAGATATAGAAAACTTGATTCTGGAACGAAAACTTTTTGGTCTGTCTGTCGGTCGGTCTGTAGACACGTACGTGTGTCTGTTAATAGGCGCAAATTTGGTATCCAGTTAGCACCCGAGAAAGGAACGCTTCGAATTGTTTTTGGGTAAGATCGCTTCAGGGGGTAGGGGATAAGTAAGGGGTGGTTTGGTGAACATTGACATTTTTTCAATAAAACTCGAGTAATATAACGTTTCAAAAGTTTATGGGTACAGGAATACCAATATTTTCTTTGTGGTCAAGTCATGGACCCTAAATTCATTCCACGAGAATGCCTTTCTGAAGAGAATAAATTATCACAGCTATGTGAAAGTCATTATTCAATTTGCAACACTATTTTTTTTTCACGGCAGACTATCCAAATGACATAATTTTAAATCTATTGGAAAATCCACAAATATGTAACCAGTGAGGCAAATGCAACAATTTTATGCGTACGTACGCAGTTCTTCACGGATAATCGAATTTTTGAAGAAAAAAAAACACCATTCCATTTGACATTTATAACGTGACACCGGCCCTTCAAAATGAGATGGAGGGGTAAATGTCAAAAATCGGCCTATTTACCACCTCACCAAATCTTTAATAAAATGCTCCAAGCGGTTTTTCAGTTTTTCAGATCTCCGATAGTAACACTTTAAAATGCTCACCCTGTATATATATATATATATATATATATATATATATATATATATATATATATATATATATATATATATATATATATATATATATATATATATATATATATATATATATATATATATATATATATAGTGTGGACCATTTAAGATGGAAACGACCCTGTAACTTTTGTATTCTTAATTCGATTTTGATGAACAAAAGATATAAGATGAAAAACTCTATAAATGCCGTGAAAATTGTTCTCTATGTCACCTGACTAAGGCCTACTAATGCAGTTTTTCTATGTCAAAAAGATGGGAAAAGGGGCTGGGTCGTTTCCAGGAAGAAAATAAGTACGCCACTGTATTCGGCATCTCTCAAGATTTTTGATTGAAACACCCCTGTAAATTTTGTATTTATAACGCGATTTTTTAAACGTAGGTCTCAAAAGATGGAAAATGAAGAAGTCTATAGATCCTGTGAAAATTGTTTCTTATACCATTCGATCACGGCTTACTAAAACTTCATATGTCACAGCATTTATAAACTTTTTTCTTCAACTTTTGAGATGTTGTTATTGACTTTCATGGTTCGTCATAATAATTATTTATCGATGAAATTTGTAGGTAACAGTTTTAAAGAAAAGCGTATGTATTTTTTCCCTAAAACCAACCCTCAAACTTTTTTATAATTTTTGACATATAAAAATAATTTTAGTAGGCCGTGATCGAATGGCATAGGAAACAAATTTTCACAGTATATACAGACTTCTTGATTTTCTGTCTTTTGAGATCTCGTTAAATAATCGCGTTGTTAATACAAAAGTCAATTCTTATTTTCTGATGAAATTTGGTATATATGTATTTCGAGAGATGCCGAATGCAATTGCGTACTTATTTTTTTCCTAAAAAAGGGCACTAACCCCTTTTCCCATTTTTTGGCATCTAAAACTGAATTAATAGGCCGTGGTCAAGTGACATAGAAAACAATTTTCACAGTATTTATAGAGTTTTTCAAATTATATCTTTTAATCTATTGTTCATCAAAATCGAATTGTAAATACAAAAGTTACAGGGGTGTTTCCATCTTAAATGAGCCACACTGTATACATTTAATAACTTTCTTAAAAAAGTGTACATCGTTTCCATAAAAATTCGTTACATAACGCACTTGCTGCGTCCAGACTTTTTGTCATGTACTTTGTATGATTGATCTCAATAAATAAATATCTTTTATGTATCTATAAATTTGACATAAATAATAGACTTCTAACTTGCATCATCCATATCAATATGAAATCTTTATCAGTGATAGAAAAAAAAAAGAAAACTTTTTTAAATTGATTTTCCTGTTAAAGAAAACAGACATGATTTGTATAGAAATGGTTTCTAAAGTTGTTTTGATATCTTCCATAATACGGGATATATCTGGCTCTGTCATCTAATGCGCCACCATATATATATATATATATATATATATATATATATATATATATATATATATATATATATATATATATATATATATATATATATATATACTAGACATTAAATATGAGTTTTATAATAGGCTATCATTCGCGCCTATTTGAAAAATAATCCGTATAAACAATTTTTTCTACTATAATTCGCTCAAAAACCATTCCAGTAAAAAAAATGTAACTTGGTTGCTATGCTAACAACTATGTATGGTGTTTTATAAATAAGTTTAATAGTGACAAAACTGAATTTTTTGAGAAAGGCATATCAGAAAAAGCTAGATTTTGATGGAAAAGACCTTCGGTTAGTTTTTAAGTATTTATTTTTGAAAGGGTTACAGGGCAAAGAAATGTAGTAGGAAGCTTAGGTGATCAATGTCCTTCGTATGGTTCTATTAAAAACTGGGGTGCAGAATTGAAAAGAGGACGATCAAGTGTCAAATATGAGCACCGATCTGGAAGACCATTTTTTGTGACCACTCAGACAACATTAATTCTGTCCATGAAATGGCCTTAGAAAACCGACGAATTGGGCTGAAACGTATAACAGAAGTATTGTACATTTCCTATGAACGCTCATCACAGCGCGCTCGTTTGACAATGTCAAAGGTGTGCCACCGCCACCGTTTTGAAGAAGATTTCTGAAACTGTTTGGGTTGCCTTGTCACTACGGACGAAACATAGGTCCATTTATACATGTAGACTAAAAAGCAATCAAAAGAGTGGAACCGTTCCGGTTCTCCACCACCAAAAAAATTCCGTGTCCAAAAGTCGACTGGCAAGGTTCTTGCTTTGGTTTCATGGAACAGAAAACAGAGTCACCCGCAAAAAAATTATAACACAGAATTATGCGCTAGATACGCATTTCGACAACGAAGTTGTCTTCATCAGTAGCTGTATCGCTAACTGATAGCGACAGCTACTCATGAAAACAACTTCTTTGTCGAAATACATATCTAGCGAATAACACTCTGTAATTATTTTGTGTTTTTTAGGGTGATTCTGTTGTCTGTTTCAGTACCATTTACAGTGTCGAACGTCGGTCGCTTAGTTTTGGAGGACAGATATGTGATAATTCCGCTAGATTTTCTGAAACAAGTTAGAACTGTCACGAGAGCATACTATAGTGAGTTGCCAACTAAATTGCGAGACAACGCTCCTGCTCACAAGTCGTTGACTGCACTGTAAATATTGTATAAACTTGGTTTTGAACTTGTTGACCACTTGTATTCTCCGGCTTTATCACCATCAGACTATTAGTTACTCCTAAAGTTCAAAAAACATTTGAAAAGTAAACGATTTTCGACTAACAACAAAGTCACATTTGCCGTTGAAGCGGTTTGAAGACCACAATATTTTTTAAAGATTCTTCGTATTGCTGTCTGAACGTTCTTTCAAGTGTGTAAGTGTTGGAGGGGATTATCTCCAATAAATAAAATTTTGTTTTAAACAATTCTTGCGTTTTCTGATGTAGGCAAAGCACTTTTCAATACCTCCTCGTATATCGCGAAATTGCTTCTTTATAAAATGATTTAGTTGAAACCTTGACAATAAACGTTTTAACTAGACAGTTTAAGTGATGCTATTAATGTACATATGATTGATACAAACTTTTATAGACTATATTTAAGACATTGTTACCATTTACTGAGGTATTTAGTGAATTGTAATGTTTTGTGTAGAACGATACATTTATGACATTATTTTTTTATGCTATTTTAAAACTCATTCAATAATCAGGACTCATAAAACAACAAACACTTAAATCAAATGCATATAATTAAAATACTATATTTACCTAGGTACTTTCTAGGTGAAATTGTTTTCCTTAATTCTTTTCATTCTCTTTACTTGTAATAAAGCTTTATACGGGAATTGTTTATTTTATTTAGGAAAAATATCCTTGAACCTAAAATATTATTAGCAGGTCCTGGCGAGATCAAAGTAAATTTGGTGAATAATTAGGTAACAACAACAAATATAATATCAAAAAAAAAAGAATAAAGTCTATGAGCATTAGATCTGATTAAATAATGCCCTAGATTTCAGGAATCTCAGGAGCCGACTATTGTTTTCTCTGTTAGGTCCTAGAGGATCGGTCAGGTACTTGGGTATGTTTGAGGCTATCCTATCCTTGCTTCATATCATGGACATTCCACAAGGATATGTTGAACAGTGAATTATGTATCACAGCAACAACAAGTAGATGGAGCTGGTTTTATTGATTTTTCTCTAAAAAAATTTACTAATGAGATCGCGACTTTTGAATTTTGAAAAAAAATTCTTCAAATAAGCGCGAACTAGGCCCAAAAATTTTTATGTGTAGCCGGGACTCGAGATATAAGAACGGCTGGTGGCAGAAAGAGTTTCTTCTTGGTTCAGTGTGGTTAAAATTAAAGTCAATCTCCGTGTTAAGTTGAATGAATAGAAAATCCCGGTGTATAATCGAAATAAATTCTTGAAATAGTGTACCGTCCCTCACGTTTCCGTGTAGAATAATCTCACCCCGTTAGAATCTTCAAATACAGTCTAGGTAAGAATCTCTTAGATTTTGGTATTTATATGGCGAATTTTCATATTTCTCTGGAATAGGGTGTCTTTCTGCCGACGTCGAGGTCGTGGGTCAGAGTTAAGGTTCCTTCCGATCCATATCCTAATTAAATGTTGCTAGCGTGGTGTAAATCATTTGAAAAATGATGCTGTGGTTGACACAGACTTTTCAGGTATATTTCACACGGCTGTTCTAGTTTGACCCTGGCTTGGAAACTGTAGTAACACAAGCAGGCTTAGGTCAGGTTAGTACGTAACAGAGCCTTCTTGCAAGGCGTCGTCCTAGTCGCTCCTATTTATTCTCGACACCCCTGGTGCCGAGGTGCTTTGACCCCACGATACCGATTTCCACTAGATAGATAACACCTATTTATTTAATGGGCGTTTCATGAAATAATCAACTTGTATCTGCATCTACGAGTCGTAAGCCACCGGGCGCAGGATATTCCTCGTTGCGTCTTCCGGGTAAAGCCACGCAAGTTCAGACGGTGTACCAACGTTCGTTTTCCCGAAACAGGAGAATCAAATCAGAGCTTAAGAGACCACGGATTTTTATCATTCGGGAGGGAATATTTTGCTTTCTTGGCCCGTCATCTTTGGTATATTTTCTAAGATTAATATAGTGTAATAATTGTCACCAGTATTGTAAATACTTTTGAATCACGGTGTATCGTTACGTAATAAATAGTATAAAACGAATATACTTTGTTTATGATATCCACATAAACAAATCTGCTACATCCATACAGAAATCCGGAAGGTCAGGATATTGCCGAGGGAGCGATTAAAGCCCGCAACCTCGGAGGTAACTAAGCCGCGTGTCATTCCAAAGGCTACCGGACCCTCTCCACAGAGCTATCCAGGCACTCTGATCACACCTGTAGTCAGAGTCTTGTAAAGAGGTCGCAGATATACTCGCAGGGAGTAAACCCTTTTAAAATCTGGCGCTCGAGACCGTTTCAATAAACCCGTTGACCCGTCTACTCTGCAAATCAAGTCTTCGTTACTATATATATATATATATATATATATATATATATATATATATATATATATATATATATATATATATATATATATATATATATATATATATATATATATATATATATAAGCACACCGATAACTCAAAAAATAATGGATCGATTTTGATCAAATTTGGTGAGTACCTTCCTTTTGCAAGTGGCTTGGATACGTTCGTTAGCCAGGAAAATCTGCATAGGTTTTCTCGAAAAATTTTGTGTTTTCTTTTGGAAAATTTTTATATATCCGGAAATAACAAAGTAATGACAACCAAATTTGGTACGCGTCTTTGCTGCACTATAAAAAGTGAACCATGTACCAAAATTTAGGTCTGTAAGTTAAATGACAAAAAAGTTATACGCATTTAAAGAAAAAAAATTCGGGATTTGAAACTTCAAAATTTGCAACATTTAAGCAAAGAACCTGAAACAAATACGGGTTATGTTAAGAAAATGTCCCAAGAAGAGTGTTCTGCAAACCCTTAAGTATCAGCTTCAACCGTCATTGTTCTTCATTTTACTAAAATATTTCCAGAAAATTCATTTCAACTGGACTCTTTCTATGATGCTTTAGCAGTAGTTTTGGTTAAGATTATGGTTTGACGGTCTATGATTTTTAGCTAATTTTCGTAGAAAAAATTCGTTAATGAGGAAACCGCGACTTTTGAATTTTAAAAAGATTTCTTCAAATGGGTGCAAACTAGGCCCCCTAGAATCCAGATTTAGTTGCAGTTTTTATCTGTATATATATATATATATATATATATATATATATATATATATATATATATATATATATATATATATATATATATGGTGACGCATCTCTACGGTAAAGCTCAATATAAGTGTTATTATACAAGATACGAGAGAAACTTGTATACGGTTTCTTGAACTGCATGTTATAAAGTTATTTTGACAATCACATATGTCGTTGGTGATACCTACAATTTGTTTTTTCTAACATCCCCTATACTATTGCATTTGAAGGTTATTTTCGGAAAGTTTTTGTACATTTTCAAACAATTTATTTTGATAAAATATAGTACATTATTTCTACTATATAGGTTAGATGGGTAACCAAACTGATGCCTGCTTGCATTAAATACATATTTGCCATTAAAAACATTTTTATGGAAATACACTTCCATAACGTAATTGCTGCGTCCAGGCTATTTTCATTATATATTCGGGGGTAAATTTAGTATGGCCTATTCGCAACCTGGATATGGTTTGATTTTTTCTTTCGTTTGGTAGTGGTAGCTTATCATTTACTCTTGGTTTGATATGGAACAGCTTTGATGGTTTAGTCCCCCACGTTTTTTGCCACTTGCTAGAGATAACTGGTTTTATGATGGTCCCGATATCTTCGTTCGTATGAATTTGGTGGACTGAATCCTTACAGGAAGTGGCGACTTCTTTTGCAACTTTATCCACAATTTCATTTCTTTCGATGTTTACGTGGGAGGGGGTGTACCTACATTTGATGTCGTAGTTCTCTTGCAATGTGGTTTTTAGGGTAGATTGTTTGTAATGCACTTAAAGAGTCTGTGCAGATAATAGTCTGATATATATGAAATAATATAACATGCCCAAGTGCTTCTTTTATGGCATACAGTCCACCAGTAAATATATATGCCAATTGAGGTAGTTTGTATGTCAGGAATGTCGTGTGTATACAGCTGATCCTGTGCCGTTTTGATTCTTGGAGGAATCTGTATAGGTGAATTTGTGGTTCTCATACGCAGATTTCATTTTAGGAATTGCTTTCATAATACACTGAGATGAGTGGTATTCTTTGGGTGGTGTGTTAGCGATAAATCAAAAGCGGCTTGTTGTTGTGTCCAAGGAAGGCTCCATGTCTTGTATGTACTGGCAATTAATGGTAAAGGCTCTTGAAACTTTCAAGATTTCTGCGGCATCTATGGTTTATGGGAGGTGAGAGGTGTTGTTTTCTTCTGAATAGGGTTTCGTAGCTCTTTGAAGAAAACAACTCATAATTTGGATGTTCGGGTGTAGTTAGGACTTTGGAGGCATAATTTAAAGTTAACCGTTCTCTTCTTAGTTTAAGCGGTATTGCTTTTGCGAGACTCCTAATACTTTCGGTATGGCTAGTTCGGTATCAACCAAAAGCTATTCTTAAGGCATAATTTTTGATAATGTCGAGTGCAGCAAGTTATTACTGGCTGTTCTGTAAATTATGGTCCCATAATTATTCTGGATCTGATGAGCGCCCTGTATATGTTGAGTAGCACGTTGGTGTCCGCTCCCAACTCATAGTGTGCCAGAGTCTTCATCATACCAATAATCCGATAAATGATTTTTTAACTTGCTCTGTATGTGGTCCCCATTGCATTTTTCGGTCAATTGCCAATCCTACAAATTTAACTTGTTCTACAAATCTTATATTGGCACCGTACGGATTCAGTTTCATTTCATTAATTCGTTTCGATTTGGAGAATATCATGCTCAGAGTTTTATCCACAGAAAATCTAAATCCTGTAGTTTCTGACCAACGCTTAATATTCTATACAGATGTTTGTAGGAAGTTTTGGGTACCTTCCAGGTTATAGCCTTTTGTATATATCAAATCAAATTATTACTATACAAACTGCTGTTGACTAGTGAACCTAGAGTATTTACATTGTAGTTGATTGCTATCAAAAATAGGGTTTCCCTTAGTACAGACCCCTGCGGAATTCCATTCTGAAGACTTTTAATGCATGTATATTTTCCATTAACTTTCACTCTAAACTTTCTGTTGCTTAAAAAGTTCACGGCGAATGCAAGCATATTTCCGTCAAGATTCCAAGATTTGAGTTTGCTGACTATGATATTCCCCCATGTCATGTCGTAAGCATTTTCTAAATCAAGGAACACCACGCCGACCGTTTTTTGAGTGCTAAAGCCTCCAATATTTCTAATTCCAATCTGACTAGATTATCTGGCGTTGACCTATTATGTCAAAATCCGCATTGAAATTGAGTGAGGAGCTCTTCCGTTTCTGGTGTGAACATCAGCCTTTGAGTTATTATTCTCTCCAGTAACTTACATATGGTCGAGGTTAATATATTGGCCTGTATGAGAATGTGTAATACCTTTCTTTTACTGGTTGAGTGCGTATTGTTAGACCGACAGCTCCTACATGTATGCAACCCCTGCATACACCAATTCATTTGTGCAGATGTACAGTAATATTATACTGGTCGAGTGTATTTCTTCACTGAAGTGTTAGAAGTTTATGCAATAGGCAATTTGCTTAACACCTTTGCGTGTTGATATAGTATACCCATGATTAAGTTAAAAGAACTCTTGTTTTGGATTTATAAGACCATTTTAAAGCAAACCTAAATCTCCAAACCAACATTTTTTCTGATATTTGAAAAAAGGCACCAAATAAGAGTTATCCATTTGCAATAACAAAAAAGTGTTGACGCAGCAAGTGCGTTTTGGTAGCGAATTTGTTGTGGTAGCGAGTTTTAATTTAAAAAAATTGTGATCAAATGGTAAATAAAAGTATTAAAAAAAGTTTTTCATTCATTTCAAATCTTAAATCCTTCCCATTCAGATAGAATATTCAAAAATCTTGATCAGAAAAGCCCACATTTATTCCGATACTTGAGAAAAATGAATAAAAGGCACTTGATAAGATTTGTCGATTCGCAATAACAAAAAACTGTGGGTGCAGAAAATGCGTAATGATAACAAATTTGCATAAAAAATGTTAAACAGTAAATATTTGTTAAAAAACTTGTATGCAGCAAGTTACTTGTGGTAGAGAGTTTTTTTTTAAAATGGTAAATAGTAAATAAAAGTATAAAAAAAGTCTACATGCAGCAACTGCTTTGTTGCGCAGAGTTACAAAAGTATTTGAAATCTTAATAAGCGAGTTACCCATTCAGTTAGAATCTTAAATAATCTTGATGCATATATAGTCACGCCTTTACAAAAAAGCACACATTTATTCTGATATATTTGAAAAAATTAAAAGGCGCCTTAATAAGGTTTGTCCATAACAACAAAAAAGTGTGGCCGCAGCAAGTGCGTTGTGGCAGCGAATTTTCCTAAAACATACTTAAACTAAAATAGTAAATATATGTCCAAATTATTATTAAAATTTTACAAAATGTTTGAGACCATTTCAGTTCCAACGTTATTTATCTGTCAGTTTATTATTAATAAGCCGACAATTTAATTTGTTATCAATGAATATTATAAAAATGTGCAGATTGAGAAATGTTATATACGTCGGGAGAAATGTCCACTGAGTTTTTAAAGAATTAAAGTATTACTAAGTATTCCAAAAACAGTAAATGCGCGAAAATGCAACCAGCATAAGAAAATAAGTGTACAGTCTGGCGAGGATTCTGCTACTTATTTGCAGCAAATAAGCATTAAAAAATAATAGAAAAGACAGCTTTTTCCTTGTTTATTTTGTTCATAAAAAAAAAGAAAATACATTTTGGAAAATAAATTTCCCGCCAATAAAGGCATTAAAAAAAAGTAAGACAGCTTTTTTGAAAATATGTGGCAATAAAAGAAGAAAATAGAAAGTTTGTGAACATCTGGTTTTTCTTTAAATCACATTGTTTTAATGAAAAAATTGAATAAAACATATCATTCGATTTTTTTACGACAATAACAGAACTGCTTGTCATTCTCCATAGTTTCTTTGAGTGTGAACATTGTAATTCAGGCTTATAACTATTCATATCTTCTTCAAAAACAACGATTTATCTATAAGTATATTTATTTATATCTAACTCAACATCTTTTTTTACATAAATAACTTTAATGACATGACCACATATTCAATTTCCAATGATTTTTTCTTCATTGCCTATATACATTTATAAAAAAAGAAGTACTTAACCCTTAACCATAAATTTTCAAACAATTGTGCAACTACCTATGCATTATAAAATGTGAAAAAGTAGATGCCATCAAAGATAACTTTCTTGAAAATAAATGCCTAATAATATGTGGCTTCACTTTAAATCAGATTTTTGTAATTAAAATATGGAATAAATCTTATATCAATCGATATGAATGCATTGTTGATATTGAGTCTTTTGTAGTTATATTGTCAAATTATATCAAACTAAACAAGGGTGTATTCAGGGACCTGCGGTGACATTTGAAATAAGGGAAGCAATTCCCAGAAACTTACCTATTTATAGTGTAACTCAATTCTTCTGTTGTTTTTGGAAAATTCGTTAATAATGTCGTCATGTAACTGTGGATTCTGGGACATTTCCTGGACGAGTTTATTTTCAACTGACAAAATTGAAATTTGGGAAAGTCTTTCCTGTCCTATTGAATTCCTAACAAAACTCTTGATACATTTCAATGTAGAACAATTTCGTTCTACAGACGCACTAGTAGCAGGACTTGTTAATACTAATTCACATAATTTGAACACTTTAGAATATGCATTTTCCAATTTTGATTGTTTTAAGAAAGTTAAAAGTTTACCAGCGTAAGTTTTTGTGTCAATAACGTCGGGTTCATAAATGACTGTAAGTTCTGATCGTAATAAGGCTTTGTCAAAATAATGTCCATAGTGGTTAAATAATGATTTGAATGAATCTTCTGGGAAAGGTATCCCTTTAAATCCTCCAAAATTACACAATTCAAGAAATTTCAGGTCACTGAGATGATCAAATCTGCAGTTAATTTGCTGCTGAATTTGATCTATAATTTTGTAGAAAAGGCAGCGGTAAGAAGTTTGAAGGTCTGCCACATTATCACTGCGCAGACGCTTTCTTCGTGGCTCCACTTCTCCCAATTCAATTGTTTTTCCCCAGAACTTTTCAAATTCATTCCTTTTTTGAATTATAATGGATTTAAATTCACTAATTTTTTTCAGGCAAAAACCAATGTCATTTATTTTACATTGCAATATGTTAAATACATTATCTGAAAACGGAAATATTTCCGAAAATATATTAAGTAAAAAATTAAAATAAAGTCTCCTTTCAAACCATCCAAAAATCCTCTAGAACTATTTATTGTTTCTGCGTCCCAATTTTTGCTATTTTCCATGATGTTTTCAAAAAGTTCAATTACAATTCACGGTGTTCAAATATAGTTAACACAACCCTGCCGTTTTAGTTCCATCAGGTTGCAGCTACTTTGGGTAAACGTTTTTTAACAATTGGGTCTAAGGCTTGTGTACGCTTCGTAGATTTGGAAAAAAAGCAGCCATTCAACACTTTACATTCTTTAATATGATTTATAGATTGGGATAAAATTAAATTAAATTTATGAGCACAACAGTGTACAAATAGAGCAATGGAGAACGTTTCCCGCACTTTAGCTTGAAGACCTCCTAAACGTCCGGCCATAACAGCAGCCCCATCATAGATTTGGGCAATTAATTTATTATCAGCCTCAATATCTTTCATAATATTAAGCACAATTTTATATAGAGCGTTTGCGGTACGATCTTCTGTCACATTTTTAAGCCTAAAATCTTTCTTATACACTCCGGTCCATTTTTACGTAGCGTATTACTACAGATAGTTGACTTAAATTAGTTACATCGATTGTTTCATCTAGAACAATAGCAATGAAACGAGTCTGCTTAATTTCAGATTTAATTCTGCTCAAAATAATAGTGGCAGCAGCCGAAATAAAATAATTCTGAATGCGATTTTATGTCCCGCGAAAAACGTTAGACTGTTCCAAGTGATTTTTTAAACAAATGTATTTGGCTATTAACGAAACTAGGTCTTGAAAGTTTCCTCTATTTGCAGATGTAGTTGTTTCGTGATGACCCCTGAAGCCCAATTCATGCTGCGACCAAGAAAACACACAGCATCAATAAGCCTTTTTAATATGTTTCTGTTTTTATCAGCCAGGTCATTGTGTTGGCGATGAATTTCAATCTGCTTGTCAACGGCGTATTCAATTCGCGTTTTTCCAAAGACACTTAATTTTAAAATGGTCTGTAAATGCGCTTTAGGCATAACATGTCTTTGTACTAGTTTATGTATATTATTCAAGTCGGAAAACCCACTTTTATTCCACACTCCCCCTTCAGTTACAAATAGACTACAAGACCAACAAAACAGTTTATTCCAGTTTTCACAACCCGTTAACCATTCATATTGTTTATGAGTTTTTTCCGCGTTGAAATGTCGAATAGGTACATGTTTTAATTCTTGTATTTAAGTTTTTTATAGTAGGTTTCGGCCTACCTATATTAATAATAGCAAGTTTTTCAGCAAACAGTAAAGCTGAAAATCCTTTAGTTATCAAAAAAACATACAATACAATCACAGTTATTATTACCACTTGTTTGTAAAGTTTGTAAATCCCCACCCCCACCGTCACCGCTGTTAAAAGCTGATCTACTTGCAGCCATATTAATAATCATAAAATGCCAATGTATTTAACTTACTCGACTGCTTATATATACGAAATAATCAGGCACATTCGCTTTAAACGCGCACCCGGTCTTCGTAGTACAACACGTTCTAAAACATGCGTACATCGCGCCGAGCCGAGGTTTCTTTTCTAAAGTTGCCTGCTGACTACGTGTATTTAACTAAAGTCATTGCATGCATCCACTCGTAGTATCACATCAGGTTCATGATGTCCGCAATCAGTCGCATTCACCTTGCTAGGAGCGTATATACAAATACAGTATGCTGCATAATAAATAATTATGTGTGTGAGCTTGCGAAATAAAAATTTTAATAATTCAATTAGTTTCAGAATTTGAAATTTAATATTTAAAATACAAAAGGGATTTAAAATAATGCGGTTTAGGTATGTAGTCGTTATTTTAAGGGAAGCAATGCTTGCTTCCCTTGCTTCCATGGACCGCACGCCACTAGGTGTATTCCTTTATTTTATTTCATTTTCATATAGTACGTGCGCGCTCTAGACTGTTTACGTGTCTCTATAGATTTCCCTTCTTTTCATCTATAAATCGATCTCATAAGATCGTATCAATGTTTCTTCCGCTGAATTCCTCTTCATCTATTTTTCATCTCCACAAGAAGTTCGATTCTTCGTCGAAAACAAGGAAATAAGAAGCTTTCCCTAATTTTATTCAAATATTGCAAGTGACAAAATGCATAAGCAGAACCACCAACAAATGACATTAGTGATCTTCAAAGTTGACTTTGACATATAAAACCAACTTCATGTCACACATTTTGAATTCTGACATTATTGCAAGAAGGAAAAGCTGGTAATAGAATTTTTTCAAAAGGAAACGCGAAAACTATGAAAAGTGAATATGTTCAGCGTGATATGATTACCAAAGCATTACAGCAACACATTTATATAGGTCATGTGAAACGAGATATGCTCCAAAACATGTCGCGCAAGTAAGTACAGCTTTCGCTTTTCCTACAAAAAAATCCAAATAACTCCCAACTTTGCTTCTGCCCACATTTTTATTGTGATTTATATCTACATCCTGTTTATCCACCTTCGTTAAAAGTTTTGATTTAGCCATTGTCTGACTATCACTACATTATAAATTGGTGCTCCATCTAGCTAAAATTACATGTCGTGTCGCCACTTAAATTGGAAGTTCATGTAATGCATGCCAAAGTTCATGGTTTAACTCTAATAATCAGTCAGCATTCAAAATATAATTGTAAAAGAAGCGACTAATATTTTTATGGGTAATTGTTTTTCTCAACCAAATTTGAGATTTGGAGTTTTGGGGTAATTCCCAACAACTTTTTTTAAGATAATTTTTTGACAAAAAAATCCCTAATGTTTTTCTAGTTTTTTGCAATAATTTTTGATCAAAGTAGGCTACTTATCTACTAAGGCTATAATGTAATTGACCCATTCAAAGAAGCTCCACGGGCTTCACATATATAATAAAAGTTTTTTAAAATTCGCCTAGAAATAAAAAAGTTATTGAGGTGTTACCATTTTAAGTGAAGCACACTGTATAAATAAATATTGGAAATATTGTTTAAGTAGGCATATATTATGTACATAGATTAGCAACATTTTACCACAACTGTCAAAAAACAAGTAACAACATTTGACATTGAAATTTATAAGGAAATGGGAAATGAAGGTGATGGTTGACGTGTTAGAAGGTGCGAAATAGAAGAGCAAAATTAATTTAAATTTGGTACGTCAAAATTTGAAGTTTATGGAATTTGGTGTAGGACTGTGCAACTATTTAGGATTCAACCTTCTAAATTGTGTTATATGATACAGCACAAGTCGCATAAGACTTATTGTATTAACATAATGTATAATTTTTGCCAATAAAGAATAATAATAATAATAATAATAATAATAAGTCTGATAAAAATGGTAAATTTTACAGTAGATATCTAAAATTATCACTCCTAACATCCACACTAAAATCATCGTATGTAGTTTGTCCTACACCATTTTTTTTACTTCCACATCGTCAATACGTGTGTAAGTTTGGCATCGGCGACACAAATTTCAAAAAATTTGTTTTCGCTCAAACGTTGTAAAAAGTATCAAAACATATAGAAAACATGATTTGGGAACACATTTTTTTTGTCTGTCGGTCTGTATGTCTGTGTTTGTAGCCACGATAACTTTAGAACGAATTGAGATATGGTCTTCAAATTGGTATATAGTTAGCACTCGACAAACGAAGGGTTCGGATTGTTTTATTTATTAGAAAACTTTAAATTTCATCAAACATATGGTACTTTGTGCTGAAATTAAATTAGGGGTTGAATGTGTGAGGGTGGAATATCGGTGACAGAATTTCAATTATTTTTTTTGCTAAAACGGCGCAAATTTTCAAAATATAAGATCGCTTCGGGGGGTAGAGGATAAATAAGAGGTGATTTGGTGAAAATTGAATTTTTTTCGTTAAAGCTCGAGTAGTATAACGTTTCAGAAGTTTATGGGTACAGGAATACGAATATTTTCTTTGTGGTCAAATAATGAACCCTAAATTCATTTCACGAGAATGTCTTTCTAAGGAGAGTAGATTATCACAGCTATGTGGAAGTTATGATTCAATTTGCATAACTATTTTTCATGTTTCGTGGTTTACCTAACCAGTGCAATTTAAGCGATCTTTCGATTTTTAAACGATTTTTCTGTTCGGTTGTTATAGTTTAGGAGTTCTTTCTAATGTATTGCAACAAGCAAACAATTTTTCAGAAGACACTTACTAATTTTATTCATGTCTGTTTTATTCAACAGAAAAAAAATTAAGAAGATAAGAAGCTATTTTTTAAGCGATGATAAAGATACTTTAATGATATCTGCCTGAATAATAAAATAGAAGTATTATACTTATATCAAATCAATGGATATGTAACTATAGACAATATAACTCCGAACAGAACTACAAAAACACTGTGCGGATATTATGAGTGTTCATTTCGAATAGATATTGTAAAATCGACCATCGAATTAGACTAGTCTCCAGAATTTTTAAAATAATTTCATTTCTGCCCATAATCCCCCCACAAAAGAGAGTTCTAGACGCCGATCTAGGCCCGATTCCAACCTAACCAATCCATAATAATAATTGCTGGCGATTTAAATTCCAAACACCCCAATTGGCATTCTCTAAATGTCAATTTAAATTGGAAAATCCTCCAATCCTATGTAGACAACTATGTAAACTGCATAGTTGACGCTTCTACAAGAGCCACACACTTCGGCAGTGTGGGTCGACCCGAAGTGCTCGACATAGCAATCATGTCGAACACCACCCTTCTCCATGAAATAACAACTCTAAAGGAAAAAGATACTGTGGCTAGTTTTCACAGAACACCTTAAAAACAGCCTTGGCAAAATTCCGGTTATCCGCAGCATTCCCGAACTCGAGGATGCAGTGGATAATCTATAGTCCAAGGACCTACCCTGCTTCAAGCAATCTGCCCCAATTTCCGTCCAGTATCAAATAAATTATACTAGAAACGAACCGCCTGCGAAGCCTAGCTCAACGCACCGGAAATTTCACCGACAAACGAGACTCAGCTCATCAAACAAGTACGATCCGCCCTACAAGAACTCTACAACAACCGTTGGGAGGAACGCCTGCAAACCCTGTCCGCCCAAGACAATTTCATGTGGCAAATGGCAAAATCCCTTGGCAATATCCTCCCAAAAAAATCCGATACCCCCAATTCATGGCCGAAATAGCATCGTATACAGAGATGCGGACAAAGCAAGTGCATTCGCGGATCATCTGGATAACAACGTTGATCTGCCGCACGTCGCAAGAAATCACTGTTATGTCAGGGGTGCGCTTCGCGCTACCCCAGACACAAACATCCAGCCCGCTACTTACGAAGAAGTTTCTCAAATAATCAAAACACTACAAAATAGGAAAGCTCCGGGATACGATGGAATCTCAAACATAGCCCTAAAAAATCTCCACCGCAAAGCAGTGGTATTCATAGTTACGATTAGGAGTGCGATTTCAACATTTCCCATCCATGTGGAAACTTGCCGACATTATCAATATCTCAAAACCCAGCAAAGATCCGCTGTTCCCTTAGAATTACAGGCCCATTAGCCGACTCCCAGTCATCGGCAAAATATACGAAAAACTAATTCAGAAAAGGCTAGCCGCATTCACCTCAGAACCATATCTTGCCGGAAGAGCAATTCGGCTTCAGACAACAGCACTCCACCACAGACCAAGTCCTTCGAGTAGTGGAAAACATCACCGAAGAATTCAACTAAAACAAGTCAACTGGTGCAATATTTCTCGACGTTGCTCAAGCCTTCGACAGGGTTTGGCATGCAGGAGTCCTAAACAAACTTCTATCATTTAATTATCTTCTCCCTCTGATTCTGATAGTCGGGTCAAACCTGCAACAGAGGAAATTCTAGGTCAAACATCTGGGAATCAGATCTAGAACTTACTCAGCCACGGCTAGCCTCCCGCAGGGTTCTGCTTTCTTCTATCTCCTGTACAATATCTTTGTCGCAGACATACCGACAACGCACCTAAACGTGACATACGCAATGCACGCAGACGACACTACCATCCTCAGCAGCTCCACTCAGCCGAAGATAATAACCGAACGTCTACAGACCGCCGTAGACGAGCTGCAAGGCTGGTATAGGAAATCATGTCGAGCCATAAAGTGATGGTGGTCAGCGAATGATGTGATTCAATAGCCAGGAGACTAGTTGTTTCCCCTCACTAGTTTCTTTACATGGTATCTTCTTCCTCTAGAGGAGCCCGGGCATGGTTGGCACACTTTTCAGACAAAAATTATTTTCTTGGACTTTTTTGCAATCTATTGTTAAGTATTTTTTCAATAATAACTGAGATCTCATCTGTACTTTAGGCAAGTATAGAAGAGATCTATGCAACGTTAAAAATGTTGTAGCTACGAATTCAACTAGGCGTTAAGGGACATACACTACCCGTCTTTTGGGGTTGGTTGGCACAGACGTTGGGGAAGGTAGGCACAGACGTTGTGCAAGGTTGGCACAGACGCTGGGGAAGGTTGGCACAGGCTTGGGAAAGAAAAAACTATGCATGTGAAGTAGATTTTATTATTCTACGTTTAACACAGAAAGATTAGAACTGATACCTTGATTGAAGTCTTTTAGTTCCCGCAGAAAATAAAGGAGGGGGTAAGATTATTTTAAGGTCATCCAAATTTACAGCAGATATGTCTTCTATTAGATGGGATATGAAGCTTTCAACGCATTTTTCACTCTTACGCAAAAATAACACCTCCCATTCCCGGCCACTGTCTTCAGTGGCAACACTTTTTACAATAAAATATGTTCCTTTTGAGCTGGTATTTTCATTGTCCACCGATTTCATTAAAACAAAATTGTCTTTTTTAGGGTCCCTCTCAAGTTCCCGAAATTGTCAGGATTCATTTCTGTCCAGTTTACATCTTCTTGGCCGCTAGTATTAGCGCTATACGACTCGTCAACGATTGTTTCTTCTGTTTCTATTTTCTTTCGAGTTTTTGTTTACTCTTATTTGTTTTATTTTCTCTCACTGCACGTTTCTTTTTGCAGCAGCTCTTTTCTCTTTCAGAGTGTCTGATCGGAGAATCAGTCAATATAGGTGTTCATCTTCTCTTTCTGTTATTCCTTTTCGCATTCTTCCTTTGGAGAGCTTCAGGCAGTGGTCTAAGGATCTGCAGCGGCGACATAAAAGACATGTCAGCCTCCACAACAGCTACTGTTTCAATGTCTTCTCGGTCAAATTCTGGCACATTATTTGGTGCTGGTTCATCAGTTTTTTTCTCCAGAATGCGCATAGGAGTGTGCTCTTTTCGCTCTGGCCGGTCTGTTACGGCGCTTCTGAGTCATTAAAAATTAATCTATTGAACGGAAATTATGCTGACACTTTAAAAAAAAATCTTGAGATCTCTCGTAGCTGCTGACGCTTAATGACACCTGTCACAGGGATACCAGTGCTGTATTTGCGCCTTCGGTGGCTGTTGTTGCCACCTGTTACAGGTGTGCCAATGTCAGAACCGCCTCTGGTTGCTGTTCTAGGCACCGAGGGAAGTTTTCAGGATGGGAATGTACAGGGTCGAACTCGGGGAGATTGAGCGTGGGGTTCAAACAATATTAGAACACAAAATACCGCCCACCAAATCACGACCCGGTCTGATTTATGAAAAGAGAAAAAAGTTAAAAAAAAAGTTTAAATCCGTCGTGCATGACGAGACCAAAAAGACATGACATTAATATCGAGATCAGTGCTAAAGTCATTGCGTATCCGTATATATACACACGCACGCATACCCACACATATATACACACATATACATATAGATAATACAGGTGTTAACTTAAAACCAAACTGAATTGAAGAAACTACACTAGAAGTGGTTACTGTTGGGCTAACGGGCACAGGTTGATTTGTCACCGGACCAACAGTTACATGATTTTTGCGAAAGAACTCCCACCCACCATCTGGAGCATGGTGACAGCGACTTTAAACGATGTGAGTTAGCATAGATAGGCTAAACTGTTAACCTAAGACTAAACTTACTTGAGAAACTAAAACTAACGATGATTACTGCTGGGGCAACGGACATAGTTTGATGGGTCTCCAGACCAACAGTAACATAAGCTTAACGAAGGAAGGCTCCGCCCACCATCTGGAGCATGAGGGCAGCGATTTTAAACCTGTGAGGTAACATATATAGGCTAAACTGTCAACCTCAGCTAAACTTACTTGAGAAACTAAAACTAATGGTGGTTACTGCTGAGGCACCGGACATAGGTTGATGTGTTTCCGGACCAGCAATAACATGAGCTTAGCGAAGAAAAGCCCCGCCCACCATGTAAAGCGCGAGGGCAGCGACTTTAAACCTGCAAGGTTTCGATCATATCCAGCTGAGTGTGACAGTGGAGTCACTCCAAGCACGATTTGATCGAAAGTGCGACTTGCGTGAGTGCGGAGAACAAAGACGTGAGGTTTGACAGCAGAAGGACAGTGCACAGCTTTGATCTAGGGATTGAAACGACCTTAACGTGCGCCACTGTGGACTTGGCGATAAGAATTTTGGCAGACACGCCTCGTCTTGCGTCAATAAATCGAACGTGTATGACTGAGGCGTGTCCGGTTTCAGATGCATCACACAAGGCGTGTAATTCATAAGGCCGAATAAATGATTGAAAAAATGAATGAGATAGGCATATGATCTCTGCCTGGGATTTAAGCCGTTGCCGGTTAAGTTCGTCGGGGGGGTGGATGCTCTCAATGGATGCCACATAACCACAGTCGCTGAATAAGGCTTTTAGCAAACCATATGACTTGACATGGGAAACCTAGAGCGTCGTAGATGCGAGCCATCTCCGCTGAAATAGAACGTTTAGAACACGGCGAAGTGCTCGGCGTGAACTTAAATATTAAAGGTTGAAACCGGTTTGCGCAGGTGTCTAACGCACCAGAATAAATATGAAGATCAATTTCAGGAAGCCTAACGTTAATCCTCTTAACAACACTCGTACCCTCCTGTGAATCCGTACTTTCCACCGCGGCGGGGGGGTTGGATGAAACCTCTTGTGAATCAGATCTTTCTACTTCGAATGGGGGGCCGAATGAAATAACTGTAGGAGTAAGCGGGTGTGAATGGTCACCCTTAGCAGAAAGCTGGCGCTTTATTGTATCGATTTTGATGTTTGATGACAAGACCGTCAACTGTAACGCTTGCCTCGAACAACGTGTTAATTCTTTCTTCGGTTGCATTATCTACCAATGC
This sequence comes from Tillus elongatus, assembly GCA_964006375.1. Taxonomy (NCBI): domain Eukaryota; kingdom Metazoa; phylum Arthropoda; class Insecta; order Coleoptera; family Cleridae; genus Tillus; species Tillus elongatus. The sequence goes on along the minus strand of OZ023263.1, from coordinate 109,954,469 downwards.
ATGTCTACATTTTCAATATACGTGCAAATTTATCTTGCTCTGGGATAAACCGTAAGGAATTCAAATACTCTTTCCTGATCTAGATAAGCCTGTTTAGCAAGCTCTAGAAGAGCATTTAAACGGAAAATATATCTCTTACATTGTGCGATCGCCTCTTCCACTACATACGCCATCTCAAGAGCAAGACATAAATAACAACGAGAAAAAACCATACACAATAAAAACGTAATAAAGCGAATTTGAGTATTGAAAACGGAACCCTTGAAGATCCTTAGATAAGCTGTATCGACACTGTAAAAGTATGCCTAAAGGTGAACAATACCGGCTAGAATTTGTTAGAATGTGGATTATACCTGCCTATGTCAATAAAACGAAGAGATTCGAATTGCCGCCAGAAGCGTATTAGATCAGCTGTACTGACACGGTACAAGGGTATATTATACAGGTGAACAATACCGAGCGAAGTTTTCAGGATGGGAATGTACAGGGTCGAACTTGGGGAGATTTAGCGTGGGGATCAAACAATATTAGAACACAATATATATATATATATATATATATATATATATATATATATATATATATATATATATATATATATATATATATATATATATATATATATATATATATATATATATATATATATATATATATATATATATATATATATATATATATATATATATATATATATATATATATATATATATATATATATATATATATATAGGTATGTATGCAGCTGATAACTCAAAAAGTTATTAATCGATTATGCGAAACGCGACAAGAATTTATTAATATCTTGGATGAGATCGTCGTTAGCCAGCTTCATCGGACCAGTTTTTCTAAAAAAAAATTTTTTTCAAAAAAATTAATATTTGTATCTCAAAAAATAACAAAGTTATTTTGATGAAGCTTGGTTGATAGGTTTCCCTCGTACATACGTTACTACATACCAAAACTCAACTTTCTAGGTTTATAGTAAATTGAGTATACAAATGAGAAGCATTTAATAAAAATTTGCTACCATAACACACTTGTTGTGTCCCGGATTTTTAATTTAATGAACCGGTTCAACTACTTGGGTTATTAAGAAGTTGATGGGATGGATGATTGAACAGTATGGGATGGTACGATATTTTTAATTCGTTCTCAGACAGAACCAATTTATTTTGGCCTGGTTGATGGTCGAATTAGCCAATCATAGACGCCATATACTTTCAAAATACTCCACAGTTTTTGCCTATAGACTACTGTATATACGCTTTCTCCAAGTCCACAAACATGCAATATACATTCTTTCCAACAGTCGAGTATTTCTCTAAGTGAGAATATTCAGTATAGCCTGTTCATATCATGAACCCACACTGAACATCCCAAATATTTCCTTCGGTGAGCTGTCTCATTCATTTTATCATACTCCCCCAAATACCTTATTCACAACACTTATCGCTCGGTAATTTTTCCCTTTACTCTTATTTCCTTTATCTTTATACAAGGCCACGGTAATAGCGTACTTCCGCTATATTGGTATTTGACCTCCTTTTATGCAAATGTTATCCTTTATTTTTTGAGAATAACGGGAAAGCTTTTGCAAAGTTCATTACAACAATGTGAAATTATGTGGTTTCAACAAGAAAGTTAGTTAGGTCACTGACTATTACAAGTATGACAAATTTTATTCATGAATGTCAAGTAAATACACTGGATGTCGACGGTTTATAGAGCGGCCATCTTGGTAATCGCTTAACAATAAGCTAGGCAAATTTTCTTGATATCTAAAAGAAAAAATTTATCCCACAAAAACGGTTATGAAATATTCATTTTAGAGGACATGGTGACACCCTCGTGGCGCAGGTTGCTATTTTCAGCCTATTAAGCGAGCGGTTCCGGGTTCGATTCACGGGCGGGCCAACGAACATCTTGTTTGGAAAATTGGTAAATAACAAAGAATTGAGAATTAATGTGCTAATGGTTTGAGATGCTGTTAATAGTACTGAAAAAATGGACATTGTGAACTAATTTAATTTCTTACAACAACCTTAGTTGACAATTAGATTGATATATAGGGTGGCGCATTGAAAACGAAACAGAACGATTTGCGTCCAGAGAATTTTTTTTAAGAAACGCTAAAATACGTCTATTTTAATATTGAGGGGGACATGTTTTGACATAAAACTCCACTTTGTCACATCAACCCCTTAATGGTGGTGATAACAACCCTTATATTTTAACGATGACTGTGCCAACCGTACCGCAAATTTGTTTAATGAACGACATCCGAACAGACATGTTAACAGTGAATACATTTTGGAGTTAGTTGCAAAGTTTCGACAAAGTGGTTCAGTAGCCAACAAAAAACGGGATCCTGAACGTGAATTTCCGGTTAGAAATGAGACTACTGAGATTGAAGTTTTAGGACAAATTGCTGCAGACCCAACTTTGAGCAAGAGAAAATTGTCCACTGTTTCAAACATCAAAAGAAGAACTATTCAGCGAATATTGAATCATTATAAATTTCACCCGTATAAAATTCATCTTGTACATCAACTGAATGAAAATGATTTTGTGAGTCTTGTGAGGTTATAACGGGAACTTTCTGTTCAATATCTGTTTTTCAGACGAGTGTACGTTTTTATTGAACTCTACAGTCAATCGTCATAATTGTCGTTATTGGGCAAATAATAATCCAAGAAGTTTTCACGAAGTCCACACTCAAACTCCACAGAAATTGAATGTCTGGACTGGCATTTTTGTAGACCGTTTAATCGGACCAATTTTTCTTGATGGCAATGAGTGGCGAAACGTATTTGGAGTTACTAGAAGATATCGTTTACCCTCTACTAATTGACATTGAAAACATTTGAAAATGATGATCGCTATCAAGAAAATCAATTAGTGTTTCAACAAGATGGAGCTCCTCCGCATTTTTCACAACGTGTTAGGGAGTTTTTGAACAGAGTTTCCAGAGCAATGGATTGGGCGTCGAGGTGCTATTGAGTGGCCCCCAGATCACCGGATTTAACTCCTTTAGAGTTTTTTCTATGGGGCTATTTAAAGAGTAGAATTTTCGCAGCAGAACCGAAGTCTCTGGAAGAATTACGACGACGCATTGTTGAAGAATGCCGTCTAATAACTCCACAAATACTCCAGAATGTCAGAGCTCGTTTTGAACAAAATTTGTACTTTTGTATGGAAGCTGGTGGTCAACAAGTTGAACACTTACTTAACTGAATAAACATTTTTGAACGTTTGGTTTTGTGTTTTAGTTTTTTTAACGAGAAATTGACTAATTACTGCATTTCTTATCACAATGAATGACATACGTTCTTGCAACTCCAACTGTTAATAATTTTTAAACGAGTTGATAAAACTTTCAAAACAATTAGTGTGCTGAATTCAGAAAGGAATGAGCTTTCAAATGATGTAACACTCGACCTATGTTCCCTATTTAAAATATAAGGGTTGTTATCACCACCCTTAAGGGGTTGATGTGACAAAGTTGAGTTTTATGTGAAAACATGTCCCCCTCAATATTAAAATTGACGTCTTTCAGCGTTTCTTAAAAAAATATTCTCTGGACGCAAATTGGTCTTTTTCGTTTTCAATGCACCACCCTGTATGTATTTGAAGAGGTCTACTAACAATTGTTTCTCTAACCCGTTAAATTTTTTATACCTAATTTTTCTTTAGTATTCAAGAGTAAATTTGTTTTTTTTTCAAATTTACATCATGACATTTGTTTTAATAATTTAGAGGAAGAAGAGAGATAATCTGTATAATGATTTTTTTCTCTTGCAGGGACTGGGCCAATTGTCCCCTTTTTATCAACCTACGCACGTCAATTAGGATTTTCCAGCATAATAGTAGGCTTAATATATACAATATTGCCTTTATCTGGAATGTTGGCAAAACCACTGATGGGTGTTATAGCAGATCGTTTTAAGTGTCAAAAGGTTATATTTTTAGCAGCTCAACTTTTTACTGCGATAGCATTTTTAGCAATACATTTTGCACCTGATGTGCCAATCGAAAGGCCTGTTCACTTTGCATGCAGTTATGGTGCTGCAGGATTCGATATACAAGCTAAGGATGAGTGTTTGTTGGGAAAACTGGAGAAAATGAATAAAACAATAAGTTGTCAGGTACAATTAGATTTAAATTTATTTAAGGAATGTATTTTATTTATTTTTAGCTTCTATTTTAATAATTATTATAAACAGATTACTCACCTTTGGAGACGAATACAGTTTTCTTATCAACTAAAGAATACATTTTATGTTTCTAGGACACTGTGTAGGGGTCCTTAATTTAAGAGTAGGGGTCAATAAAAAATAGGAATTGTAGTTGGAATTCCGGACGTGGTTATACAGTGTGGAAAACAGTTAATCGGAATAAATTCAGTATCTCAATTAGTGTGCATATTTATAAAAAATAAAAAAAGCCTGGACGCAGCAAGTGCGTTATGGTAGTGAATTTTCATAGAAACGATCTGGCACAAAATATTTTAATATAACTTTTTTTTCTTACAACATAGAAATTAATTTTTGGTGTGTAGTTTACTTTTTCTATCGTAAACCTACTTGCCAAATTTGGATATCATAGCTTTTTTATTTTTTGAGATAAAAAATGTTTTCGAATGAAAACTCAAAATTTCCCCGGAAAACCTCGTACAATTTTGCTGATTAACGAACTTATCCAAGCCATTTACAAAAGGAAGGTACATGCCAAATCTGATCAAAATCGGCCTATTATTTTTTGAGATAAAATTTTTTTTCGAATGAAAACTCAAAATTTTCCCGGAAAACCTCGTCCCATTTTCCTGACTAACGAATTTATCTAAGCCATTTTTGAGTTATCGGTGTGATATGTATATGTGTGTATATATATATGTGTATATATATATATATATATATATATATATATATATATATATATATATATATATATATATATATATATATATATATATATAACATATAAAAATTGAAACTGGCCCCGGATATGGGTTCTGGGGGTCCTAGTTCGCGCTCATTTGCAAAATTTTTTTCAAAATTCAAAAATCGGGATCTCTCCATCAGTGAATTTTTTCTACGAAAATTAACGCAGCAAGTGCGTTATGGTAGTGAATTTTGATAGAAATGTTTTTAATAGCAAATATGTGTGTTAAAGAAAGCAGGCATTTTGGTTACCAGTATAACCTATATAGTTAAAACAATGTGCCATGTTTAATCAAAATAACTTTATTGTTTGAAAATGAACAAAAATTTCCGAAAGTATACTTAAACTGTTCCCAAAACAAACGGTTTCTTGGTTAACCTTATAGGTTAATAGCAAATTGAGCTTTTCAAATATGAAGCATTTAATCAAAATTCGCTACCATAACGCACTTGCTGCGTCCAGAATTTCTTTTCTTACAAACATGCATTATTTCGGTAGAAAATGTAAAAATGCAATAACATAACGTGTGTGATAAAAAAAAAAGAGAATTTGTATCAGCAACGACTTATGGGCCAGCCTGTGATTGTAGAAATAATTTTTTAAGGTGTAGCTCAAGACCCTATAATTAATGTATACAATTTTTTTTTATATCTTGTATAATAACGGATATATTGAGCTTTATTGATTTTGTATGAAAATTCGACAAAAATTATATACCATTAAACGATAAACTCTATAGCTAAGACTACTGCCAAGCATCAGAGAAAGGGTCTATTTGAAATGAATTTTCTGGAAACATTTTAGTAAAATGAAGGACAATGACGGTTGAAACTAAGACTTCAGGGTTTGTAAAACATTCTTCTTGAGACATTTTCTTTCCATAGCCCGTATTATATTCAAGTTATTTGCCTAAATGTTGCAAATTTTGACGTTTTAAATCGCGACTTTGACATTTCGAGGAAAACCCCAATTTATTTATCTTTAAATGCCTATAACTTTTTGTCTTTTGACCTACAAAGCTAAATTTTGGTAGGTAATTTACCTATAGCGATATAAATCCGTGTACCAAATTTGGTTGCCCTTACTTTGTTATTTCCGGAGATATACATTTTTTTCTAAAGAAAACACAAAATTTTCCTGGAAAACCTGGACCGATTTTCCTGGCTAAAGAACCTATCCAAGCCACTTGCAAAAGGAAGGTATTTGCCAAATTTAATTAAAATCGGACCATTATATTTTGAGTTATCGGTGTGATACATACATACATACATATATATATATATATATATATATATATATATATATATATATATATATATATATATATATATATATATATATATATATATATATATATATATATATATATATATATATATATATATATAAACATATAAAAATCGAAACTGACCACGGATATGTGTTCTAGGGGGGCAAATTAGCGCTCATTTGAATATTTTTTTTCAAAATTCATAAGTCGGGATCTCCTCATTAGTGAATTTTTTTAAAGAAAATTCCTATCAATCTTAATGTAGGAGATGTTCAAAAGGCATGCCTTGAACGTTTTGACAGCATCGTAATCGTAAATAAAAATGTCTTCCAACGTTAATCAATATATGAAACTTGACGGACCAAATCGCAATCCTTATTTTTCATCTTAAGTTAGTTAACTAGCGTGGTTAAGTTTTGTAGACCATACGTGTCCCATGTAAGAGGTCTAATAGCGTAAGAAGGGTGATCGTGCTGCCTATTCTAAAGCTCCTCGCGTCCCTATCCACCGATATGGAAATATTAAGTCACGATACTGCCGCACATTGATTTGGTAATGTGCTGCGGCTTGTGGCATTGCTTAATCGGGATATCATTTTGCCAAAGTTGGGCATTCTTTTGGAGCACTGTTAAATAATTGTCTCTATTAAATTGCCATCAGTGAAAAAGGGAATATGGTTTCTATCTATTCTTGCCCAAACATTAACCTTTTCGGAGTATTGCGACTTAACTTTGTTAATACGAAAGACTTTTTAAACAGTTCATTTGACTTAAAATGCAATTGAACTTATAAAACACTAATACAAATAATAATTAATACAAATATCAACGTAAGTGTAATATGTGCTACAAAACGACTAAGAGTAACAGAATATAAACACGAAATGTTCTCCTTCCTGAGACGTTGGTCTTCTTATAGATTTTCGCCTGGGCGTTGTTGTGTGGTCCTTTGTTTTATGGCAAGAACCTGGTCATCTTCCCACTGTATATTGTTTTAATGCTACCTATGGAATATTGCACGTGGCTGGTGTTGACTCAGCTTTCTATTGTCCTTTGCTTATATGCTGCGTCGTTACCTTCTTGCTAATTTATATTAGTGAATTTTCTTAGAAAAAAATTACTAATGAGGAGATCCCGACTTTTGAATTTTGGCTGTAGGTTTAGTTAAATTTATGGTTTAACGTTTTATAATTTTTAGCTAATTTTCGTAGGAAAAATCGTTAATGAGGAGACTTTTGGTTTCTTCAAATGAGCGCAAACTGACCCCCCCCCCCTCTCCTCGAATCTATATCCGGGTTTACTTTCGGTTTTTATCTGTTTACATATATACAGTATGACACATTTCTACGGTAAAGCTCAATATAATTGTTATTATACAAGATATGAGAAAAAATTGTGTACGTTAATTATAGGGTGTCATAAGCTGCATCTTATAAAAATATTCCATAAGTCGCTGGTGATCCCTACAATTGTTTCTTTGGAACACCCTTATCTTATTGCATTTTTTTTCGCAATATGATGCATGTATGTAAGAAAAAAAAATTAACACGCAGTATGTGCTTTTTGGTAGCGAATTTTCATGAAATCCTTCCAATTTCAATAACTGAATTTGCTATTAACCTAAGCTTTGTTGGCTAGGAAGCCAGTTTTTTCGGAAACATTTAAAGTTTATTTTCGGAAACCTTTTGTAAATTTTCAAACAATAAGTAATTTTGATAAAATATGGTACATTGTTTCTACTATTTAGGCTATACCGGTAACCATATTGATGCCTGCTTGCATTAGAGAGACATATTTGCTATTAGAAACATTTTTATGAAAATTTACTTCCATAACGCACTTGCTGCATCCAGATTTTTTACGGTTAATTTTTGCAATAAATTTTTAAACCATAGAATTCTCAAGTTTTCACATTACAGGATGTCACTTTTTAATCTAAAATTGACGTGTTTGGGGATTTTTTATAAATATGCACAATAATTGAAATAATAAATTTATTCCATATGCTGTTTCACACTGTGTAGAACATTACATATCTGTAGCTTATTGAAAAAAATTAAAATTAGCAACGATATTTCACAAGAAATTCCAGATTTTAAATCTTCCGGATTTGAAAAAAGAAATTGGTTTGCGTTGTATCGAAGAAAAATTGATTGCCAAATATACTCGGTGGTTTGCCATTGCCCCCCAATGGCATTCAATAGCACACTGTGTTCCCAGGTAGTCACTCGCTCAAGTACTGACCGTAGCAGACGTTGCTTAACTTCGGTGACCGCACCGATGTGGCCGTTGCCGCCTTGCCGTTAGATCTTTACAAATAAATCAATAGGACTAAGTTTCGCAATTTGCGATTATATGAACCTTGCTTTAAGTGAATAAATTATTAATGAAACGGTTAATCCAGTGTAGATATTATTATTCATATATTATTTAATCTTTATTTGCATATTACCAATCAAATTGAACAACAATTAGTGAATATTCTTTATCAAAATATCGCTATTTATAATTGTTTGTGCAATTTCATTGAGTAAGTTTAAACATATTCTTACATTACAATAATATAAGCAGTTATCTTAGTGGATTTTATGTATTTTATTTACCACATTTTCTCTATTAATAATGGAACCGAATTTATTTTAAAAATAAGGAAAAACCTAAGAATTGATTTTTAACCATAAGAATGGAAGTCTCTGCTTATCAGATTTTTGTAAAACTGTTTTTAATGCTTGCCTTTTCAATTAATTTATGACCATAATGTGGCAAGTTGTCAGAAATAAATTAGTTTTGTCACCATAACTTTTATTTTAATTTTATTATACATTTTGTTGCTGTTTGTAATGTGTTTTAAATTAACCTTCTTTTGGTTCACGAGTGTGGCCTGTGTGAATGAAAAAATAATAGCATTCGATTGTGCAATTTATTATACTGTTTCTTTGAGCCAACATATTTGATAAGTTACTGATATACAGCCTTCCTAAAAATTAGTGCGTAAATTTGAACTTAGTGGTTGTCTAAAAATAATACAAGGTCGGATCCTTATGTTTCTCTCTTGAACCATATAATGAAAAACTAGGAACAATTTTTTTCCAATATAATCGCCATTTGCAAACTTTTTACAACTTCCAGTTCATTATCTGTCGAAAATCTTTCCCACTTCAAGTGTTTTTAGTGAAAATTCACTAATAGAGAGGTATCGATTTTAAGACTTTCGGAAAATGTCTCAAATGAGCGCGAATTAGGGCCCCTGGAACCCATATCGAGGGCCAGTTAAAAGTATATATATATATATATATATATATATATATATATATATATATATATATATATATATATATATATTATATATATATATACATGTATATGTGTATATATATATATATATATATATATATATATATATATATATATATATATATATATATATATATATAGGTGTCTCAAAAGAAACTTTATATTTGTTTCACTTACTGCATGAACACAACGAATCCTAGGGGAGCGGGGAGTATGTCAATCTGTAGCCTGACTCTTGGGAATTCAGTCGCAATGGAGCGTTTTTCAGGAGCGGACCATGCATTGTGCGTGCGAGAGTTTTACAAAAACGGTGATTCGGCGACTGTAACGCGTAGAAGATTTTGCAATATTAGAGGTTTTCGCCATTTAAATGATGTGCCAAGCATTCCTCTCATTCGAAAATTGGTCAAAAAGTTTGAAGAGACCAGTACAACACTGGAAAAGTCAAAATCCGGGCGACCAAGGCCAGGTCAGGTCAGGTTGAATTCAAAGATTCGGAAGCGTCACGAACAGATTAACAGAACTGATTAACACTCTCTCCGTTTTCTACCGTTCTTGATGACCTTGGAGGAAACAAAAAAAAACAACCCTCAGAATTATTAAAATAATCTAAAACCATTATGTCCGTCTTTATCGAAGCAGCACATATACCACACCACTGATAGACCTATCTACAAGACGATTCAATAATTTCCTGAAATAGAACCCCCCCCCCCAACTAACAAAGATTCTGCATTTCATGACTAAATTGTTTTATTTTCATTTTTTAATTCTATACAGTTTGTCTTTTTTACTACATTAAAGCATCGCCTACCACCATTTGGCTTTTGGTGACAATTTTGTGATTTTAAGATGTTTTAAGAATGTTCTATCAGCAAAAATATAAATATATTTTATAAATATTTTATTGAGCTCTTCTGAAAGTTGGAACTAAACCTTTATAAAACCAGAACGCTTCTTCTAAGCGATGTTACTGTATAGGTACTACCTAAATGCTTTTACAGATAATTAAGAAAACTTTTATACAGCATTTTAATTGTTATATTAATGTCTTACTAAGTAGAGATATAGGCTTCTATACAGTCAAATTACAACACCTTTCTGTTTTATTAGCTAAGTTGCTCTCAACAGCATTTTAAAAAAGATATTACATTATGGGTCTTTTAAAGCAACAAAGGCAATCTCTAAAAAGCTTTTCTGACGTAAAAACTACTATTATGCAACATTGACTGCTAGTTGTTGCAACTAAAGAACTATTTTAGAGTAACTATCCTTAACCTAACAAATTGTAGAGGACACACATGTAGTATATATGTTTTATTCGCCAGTACAAATTAGCAGCTTATTATTTTTACATTAGGCATTCTTGAACTCTTTTCTTAAAAACACGTGTGTGGTATTTAATGACACCAGAAGCTAAGGCGTTATAAAAGCTCAATGCAACATATAAAAAATAGTGCTGCAAATTGAATCATAACTTCCACATATCTGTGATAATTTGGTATCCTTATGGACACATTCTCATTACATTAATTTAGGGTCTATGACTTGACCACAAAGAAAATATTCACATTTCTGAACGCATAAACTGCTGAAACGTTATATTACTCGAATTGTAATGAAAAAAATGTCAAATTTCACCAAATCACTCCTCATTTATCCACTACCCCCTGAAGCGATCTCATCTAGAAACAATTCAAAGCATTCTTTTGTTGGGTGCTAACTGGATACAAAATTTGAATATAAGACCTCGATTCGTTCGAAAGTTAGTGCGCCTACTGACAAAGGTACAGGATGACAGACCCACCAACCGACAGACAAAAAAAATTCATTCCAGAATCGACGTTTTCTATATGTTTTTAGATTTTTTACGTCGTTTTAGTAAAAAAAAATCGAAATTTCTGTCACCGATATTCCACCCCCACACATTCAACCACTAATTTAATTTTATCAGAGAATACCAGATGTTTGATGAAATTAAAAGTTTTCTAATAAACAGACCCTAAAACGTTATGTTACTCAAGTTTTAACGAAAAAATGTCAATTTTCACCAAATCACCCCCATTCATCCCCTACCCACTGGAGCGATTTTACCCAAAAATAATCCGACCTGTGCGTTTGTCGGGTGCTAACTGTGTACCAAATTTGAAGACGATATCTTAATTCATTCTAAAGTTATCCTGGCTACAAACAGACAAACATACAGACCGACAGACATAAAAAATGTTTTCTATTTTTTTACATTTTTTACGGCTCTTAAGCGAAAAAAATTGAATTTTTTTCGCCGATGTTATACTTTCACACGTATTGATGACGTGGAAGTAATATCTTATGAAAGCTGCACTGACATCGCGAAGAATACATAAACGATAGTTATGCCTAGGGGAAAAACTGTATATCTCCGACGATATCATTATCTTGTTAGACAAGTACTAGAGCTGATTAAAAGTAAGGACTTTTTGATTGGACATAGTATACAAAAACAACAAAGAAAATCCAACTTAAGCCAACTAGCTTCACGAATCATATCACTAATATCGTCATATTTTCTAACACCAAATGCAAATCTACCGTATCAATTTTGGATTCGCTGAAGACGCATTTTATCCACAATTTAAAGCAGGTCCATAAATAGCAATAGGGTATTCTATAAACAATGAAAAACTCACCACGTTTCAATTTTAGACGCTTACTCTGCAGTTTTCTATGTGGGAAAAGACGCTTCAAAATTATAGAAGAACTCTGTCATAACTAACTTGGGCTTTGAAAACCTTAAATCAGTGTTCGACCATAAACCCAAATTCCCATACTCGCTAACAATATAATGTGTTGCTAATACTTCTCTTAAATGAGTGTAGAAGAGGATTTCTTCTATTTCTGCTTCCCATTATCAAGTCTTTGAATTTAATTAGATTTAGCTAAAGCTCCTAATTCTCTGAAGCTTTATCCAAGTTACTATAAGGTCCAAGTTAATAAATTTTGAACTAACATCAAATAAGTTTACATTACAACTGAAATATAATTGGGTGTAGTCAGCATACGCATGTAACTTTCAATGTGATACCACTAAGTGAAGATTGGAACCTGTGATGAGCACTGATAAGTACACTTTGAGAACCCAAATCACCACAGCACAAAAAAAAAAACTTGATGATCGTTTCACTAACCAAGTTAGCGTCGTTGATAAACTCACTAGGCAGTTCTCCTGATGTATAACATTTCTTAATGAGTTAAAGAGTCTGTTCTTTTCTTTTTCACCAGAATTCTTTAAAAGATTCACCATTAATTCGACGACACCAGGAGTTTCCCTTGGCTAAGTCCACTTTTTAGTTAAACCACACAATTTGGTACAGTGTTTGACGTAAGCAACATCTGCCTCTGTAAAAATAGAACAAATGAGTGTATACGGCAACAAAATGTTCTCATACTACATGTGTAGCCTTTTAGTGAATTTTCTTTAAAAAAATCAGTATTGAGGAGATCCCGACTTTTGAATTTTGAAAACATTTCTTCAAATGAGCGCGAACTAGGCCCCCTATAACCCATTTTGTTTTCTCCCTCAGTGCTCGTCCACGGCTTTGCCGCCCCAATAGCACTGCAGCACTTGGCCTATTGTGCCATATCGAGGGTCAGTTTCAATTTTTATATGATCATATATATATATATATATATATATATATATATATATATATATATATATATATATATATATATATATATATATATATATATATATATATATATAGTGAGGACCTAAAGTCCCCCCCTCCACCAATTTCTGAACCCTCCGGTATATTGTGATGAAATTTGGAACGATAATATATGAGAAAAGTCTACTTTTTTTTGACATATTAATGACAGCTTTAAGTGTCAAGGTGACAGCTGCGCGCACTTTCAGAATCTTTTTTAAATATAAATTGGGGTCGAGTGATACCTCATTTTGCAGGTTTTTTTATGCTCAGAACATTCTCCAGTTTTGAAAACATTTGGTTCAGTATTTTCTAAATAAAAATCAATAATATCGGTTTCTACGTTATGACTACCATTGTTTAATATAACACACTTTTTTAAAAAAAGATTACTACTATTTATCAGTAGCAAATTATGCGCACATTTACATTTTGTTTGGAGAACCACATAGGCTATTCAGCTCATCTGTGGTTTCTCCATTTTCTACACTTTTCTACCATTACATGTCATTATTGATTGTTTCTGTCATACTGTTTTTTAATATCTCGATTTAGTATTGACAGAAAGTATTAGTTCGAAATTGTTTAAAATGTCTCGTTCTTTACAAGATACATTTGAAGCGGTTATTATTTTTGGCGCAGCTAAGCGAAATTACCATGATGCTGTTCGTATGTTCAATGTACGCTATCCGGAACGCCAAATATGCAGAAAATTTTTACGAAAACTAATTTCAAAATTTCAAGAAATGGGTACGGTGAAAGACACTCCAAGGTCTGGGAGGCCTAAAATTGTGGAAGATGTAAAAGTCCAGGTCTTAGCTAAAATGATTGTTAATCCCCAAGAGCCAACGAAGCACGTGGCTGAGGCATGTAATATTTCGCGTACTTCTGTCAAAAGAATTTTGAAAAGCCATAAGTTTCATCCATATAAAATGAAAATTATACACGAAATAACATAAGACGATCCTGATAGACGACTCGAATTTTGCGAAATTATGCCAGGAAGAATCGTTTCAGTGACGAGAGTAATTTTTTTACATGGAAAAGTTAATACCCAAAACTGTAGGTACTAGAGTGAGGAAAACCCCCATGTTTTCCGGGAGGGACACACACAGTTCCCCTAGAAAGAAAATGTTTGGGCGGACATTTTTGGTAATCACATCATAGGTCCCATTTTTCAGGAAGAAAATCTTAATGGCCCCAGATATCTGGATATGTTGCAAAATACAATTACTCCACTTATTGATGATGTTTTTGCCCAAAACCCACATGAGTTTCAAGAGGTTATATTTCAACAAGACGGAATCCCACCTCATTATTTTAGACAATTTAGAAATTACCTGGATGAGTGTTATGAAAATAGGTGGATTGGTCGTCGAGGTCCTACGGAATGGCCAGATCGATCCCCAGACCCCACGCCTCTAGATTTTTTCTTTGGGGATACGTTAAATCTGAGGTTTATAAAACGGCTCCCGGCTCATTAGATGAACTTAGACAACGAATTACATATGTTTGTTCAAGAATAACGCCACAGACGCTTCATAATGTCAGAGAAAAATTTACCCAAAGAATATTTGTTTGTCAGGAGGTTAATGGTGGCCATTTTCAACATCTGTTGAAGTAACCACTTCAACAGTTTGTGCATTTAGATTTTATTTGAATTGTTTTTCAATTTTCTTAGTTAGGGTTAATTAATTGTTATTTGTTTACTGTTAAATTGTGTTTTATTTTGAAACATAAATAATTCAAAATTATCTATGTGTACTTTACTTGGGAAACAGTATGACAGGAACAATCAATAATGACATCTAATAGGTAAAAAAAGTTTGTTATAAACAAGGCTAGTCATAACGCAGAAACCGATATTTTTGATTCTCATTTGGAAAATACTGAACCAATGTTTTCAAAACTGGAGAATGTTTTGAGCATAAAAAGACCTTCAAAATGAGCTATTAATCGACCCCCATTTCCATTTAAAAAATATTCCGAAAGCGCGTGCAGCTGTCACCTTGACATTTAAAGCTGTCATTGATATGTCGAAAAATGCAGACCTTGCTCATATATTATCGTTCCAAATTTTATCACAATATACCGGACGGTTCAGAAATTAAAGGGGGGCAGGCGGTGGACGGACTTTAGGTCCTCACTGTATATATATATATATATATATATATATATATATATATATATATATATATATATATATATATATATATATATATATATATATATATATATATATATATATATAATCGGCCGATTTTGATCAAATTTAGTAGATACCTTCCTTTGCAAGTGGTTCGGATAAGTTGTTAGCCAGGAAAATCGGCCCAGGTTTTCCCGGAAAATTTTGTGTTTTCTTTTGGAAAATGTTTATATCTCCGAAAATAACAAAGTAAGGGCAACCAAATTTGGTACGCTTGTATTATCAAAAAATAAAACAATGTACCGAAATGTAGGTCTGTAAGTTAAAAGACAAAAAAAGTTATGGGCATTTAAAGAAAAAATGGGGTTTTCCCCAAAACGTCAAAGTCGCGATTTGAAACGTCAAAATTGGCAACATTTAATCAAAGAACCTGAAATTAAGTTTCAGCTTCAACCAGGGGCTTGCGGTGACATTTGAAATAAGGGAAGCAATTCCCAGAAACTTACCTATTTATAGTGTAACTCAATTCTTCTGTCGTTTTTGGAAAATTCGTTAATAATGTCGTCATGTAACTGTGGATTCTGGGACATTTCCTGGACGAGTTTATTTTCAACTGACTAAATTGAAATTTGGGAAAGTCTTTCCTGTCCTGTTGAATTTCTAACAAAACTCTTGATACGATTCAATGTAGAAAAATTTCGTTCTACAGACGCACTAGTAGCAGGACTTGTTAATACTAATTCACATAATTTAAACACTTCAGAATATGCATATTCCAATTTTGATTGTTTGAAGAAAGTTAAAAGTTCACTCGCGTTAGTTTTTGTGTCAATAACATCGGGTTCATAAATGACTGTAAGGTCTGATAGTAATAAGGCTTTGTCAAAATAATGTCCATAGTGGTGAAATAATGATTTGAATTAGTCTTCTGGGAAAGGTATCCCTTTAAATCCTCCAAAATTACACAATTCAAGAAATTTCAGGTCACTGAGATGATCAAATCTGCCGTTAATTTGCTGCTGAATTTGATCTTTAATTTCGTAGAAAAGGCGGCGGTAAGAAGTTAGAAGGCCTGCCACATTGTAAGTACGCAGACGCTTTCTTCGTGGCTCCACTTCTACTAATTCAATTGTTTTTTCCCAGAACTTATCATATTCATTCCTTTTTTGAATTATAATGGATTTAAATTCACTAATTTTTTTCAGGCAAAAACCAATGTTATTTATTTTACATTGCAATATGTTAAATACATTATCTGAAAACGAAAATATTTCCGAAAATATATTAAGTAAAAAATTAAAATTAAAGTCTCCTTTCAAACCATCAAAAAATCCTCTAGAACTATTTATTGTTTCTGCGTCCCAATTTTTGCTATTTTCCATTATGTTTCCAAAAAGTTCAATTAACGATTCACGATGTTCAAATATAGTTAACACAGCCCTGCCGTTGTAGTTCCATCGGGTTGCAGCTACTTTGGGTAAACCTCTTTTTAACAATTGGGTCTAAAGCTTGTGTGCGCTTCGTAGATTTGGAAAAAAAGCAGCGATTTAACACTTTGCATTCTTTAATATGATTTATAGATTGGGATAAAATTAAATTTAATTTATGAGCACAACAGTGTACAAAAGAGTAATGGAGAACGTTTCCCGCACTTTAGCTTGAAGACCTCCTAAACGTCCGACCATAACAGCAGCCCCATCATAGCTTTGTGCAATTACTTTATTATCAGCCTCCTCAATATATTTCATAATATTAAGCACAATTTTATATAGAGCGTTTGCGGTACGATCTTCTGTCACATTTTTAAAGCCTAAAAATCTTTCTTGTACACTCCTATCCATTTTTACGTAGCGTATTACTACAGATAGTTGACTTAAATTAGTTACATAGATTGTTTCATCTAGAACAATAGCAATGAAACGAATCTGTTTAATTTCAGATTTAATTCTGTTCAAAATAATAGTGGGAGCAGCCGAAATTAAGTCATTCTGAATGCGATTTTATGTTCCGCGAAAAACGTTAGACTGTTCCAAGTGATTTTTTAAACAAATGTCGTATTTGGCTATTAAAGAAACTAAGTCTTGAAAGTTTCCTCTATTTGCAGATGTAGTTGTTTCGTCATGACCCCTGAAGCCCAATTCATGTCGCGACCAAGAAAACACACAGCATCAATAAGTCTTTTTAATATGTTTCTGTTTTTATCAACCAGTTCATTGTGTTGGCGATGAATTTGTATCTGCTTGTCAATGGCGTATTCAATTCGCGTTTTTCGAAAGACACTTAATTTTAAAATGGTCTGTAAATGCGCTTTAGACATAACATGTCTTTGTACTAGTTTATGTAGATTATTCAAGTCGGAAAACCCACTTTTATTCCACACACCCTTTTCAGTCACAAATAGACTACAAGACCAACAAAACAGTTTATTCCTGTTTACCCGTTAACAATTCATATTGTTTATGAGTTTTTTCTGCGTTGATTTGTCGAATAGGTACATGTTTTAATTCTTGTATTTAAGTTTTAGTGAATTTTCTTAAAAAAAATTCACTAATGAGGAGATCCCGACTTTTGAATTTTGTAAAAATTTCTTCAAATGAGCGCTAATTAGGCCCCCCAGAACACATTTCCGGGGTCAGTTAAAATTTTTATATGTTTATATATATATATATATATATATATATATATATATATATATATATATATATATATATATATATATATATATATATATATATATATATATATATATATATATATATATATGACACCGATAACTCAAAAAATAATGGTCCGATTTTGATCAAATTTGGTGAATACCTTCCTTTTGCAAATGGCTTGGATAAGTTCGTTAGCCAGGAAAATCGGTCCAGGTTTTCCCGGAAAATTTTGTGTTTTCTTTCAAAAAAAAATTATATCTCCGGAATTAACAAAGTAAGGGCAACCAAATTTGGTACGCGGGTTTACATCCTTATAGGTAAGCTACATACCAAAATTTAGCTCTGTATGTCAAAAGACAAAAAAGTTATAGGCATTTAAAGAAACATAAATTGAGGTTTTTCACAAAACGTCAAAGTTGCGATTTAAACGTCAAAATTGGCGACATTTAGGAAAAAAACTTGAATCTAATACGGGCTATGGAAATAAAGCGTCTCAAGAAGAGTGTTTTACAAACCCTGAAGTCTTAGTTTCAACCGTCATCGTCCTTCATTTTAATAAAATGTTTCCAGAAAATTCATTTCAAATAGACCATTTCTCTGACGCTTGGCAGTAGCCTTAGCTATAGAGTTTATCGTTTAATAGTATATAATTGTTGTAGAATTTTCGTAAAAAAATCAATAAAGTTCAATATATATGTTATTATACAACATATGAAAAAAAATTGTATATATTAATTATAGGGTGTCTTGAGCTACATCTTAAAAAATTATTTCTACAATCACAGGCTGGCCCATAAGTCGTTGGTGATACAAATTTTCTTTTTTTTTTTTAATCAAACACGCCTTATGTTATTGCATTTTTGCATTTTCCATCGAAATATAATGCATGTTTGTAAGAAAAAAAAATCTGGACGCAGTAAGTGCGTTATGGTAGCGAATTTTGATCAAATGCTTAATATTTGAATAGCTCAATTTGCTATTAACCTATAAGGTTGACCAAGAAACGAATTTTTCGGGAACACTTTAAGTTTACTTTCGGAAATTTTTGTACATTTTCAAACAATAAAGTTATTTTGATGAAACATGGCACATTGTTTTTGCTATATAGATTATACTGGTAACCAAATTTGATGCCTGCTTTCTTAAAAAAAACACATTATTGCTATTAAAAAATAGTTTTATGAAAATTCACTACCATAACGCACTTGCTGCGTCCAGAGTTTTTTTATAGTAGGTTTCGGCCTACCTATATTAATAATAGCAAGTTTTTCAGCAAACAGTAAAGCTGAAAATTCTTTAGTTATCAAAAAACATACAATACAATCACAGTTATTATTACCACTTGTTTGTAAAGTTTGTAAATCGCCACCCCCACCGTCACCGCTGTTAAAAGCTGATCTACTTGCAGCCATATTAATAATCATAAAATGCCAATGTATTTAACTCACTCGACTGCTTATATCTACGAAATAATCAGGCACTTTCGCTTTGAACGCGCACCCGATCTTCGTAGTACAACACGTTCTAAAAACACGCGTACATCGCGCCGAGCCGAGGTTTCTTTTATAAAGTTGCCTGCTCACTACGTGTATTTAACTGAAGTCATTGCATGCATCCACTTGTAGTACCAGATCAGGTTCATGCTGTCCGCATGAGGTCGCATTCACTGGAACGACGTCCTTGCTAGGAGCGTATATACAAATACAGTATGATGCATAATAAATAATTATGTGTGTGAGCTTGCGAAATAAAATTTTTAATAATTAAATTAGTTTCAGAATTTGAAATTTAATATTTAAAATACACCGATAGCTCAAAAAATAATGGGCCGAATTTGATAAAATTTGGCATGTACCTTCCTTTTGTAAATGGCTTGGATAAGTTCGTTAGTCAGGAAATCGGACGAGGTTTTCCGGGAAAATTTTGAGTTTTCATTCGAAAAAAAATTTATTACTCAAAAAACAAATAAGCTATGATAACCAAATTTGGTAGGTAGGTTTACGATATAAAAAGTAAACTATACACCAAAATTTAGAGTTCTATGTTACAAGAAAAAAAAGTTATAATAAAATATTTTGTGCCAGATCAGTTCTATGAAAATTCACTACCATAACGCACTCGCTGCGTCCAGGCTTTTATCTGTTTACATATATACACAGTGACGTATTTCTACGGTAAAGCTCGATATGATTGTTGTCGTTGGTGATACCTACAAATTTTTTTCGAACATCGTTTATACATGTTATTGCATTTTTGCATTTTTCATCGAAATATGCGTGTTTGTAAGAAAAAAATCGAGTCGCAGTAAGTGCGTTTTGGTAGCGAATTTTCGTTAAATGCTTCAAATTTCAATAACCTAATTTGGTATTAACCTAAGGTTCGTTGGCTAGGAAATCAGTTTTCTCGGAAACATTTTAAATTTATTTTCGGGAAATTTTCTACATTTTCAAACAATAAGATATAAATATGCTACATTGTTTCTACTATATAGGTTATACCGGTAACCAAATTGATGCCTGCTTACATTAAAGAGACATATTTGCTATTAAAAACATGCTTATGAAAATTTACTTCCATAACGCACTTGCTGTATCCAAAATTTTTCATTTTTTTAACACTTTTGCTAATTAATCTCTTTTTGGAATGACAGTCTTCTAAAACAATATAGTAACCTTAGAAGGTTTATTTATGTACATTTCTATTCGAACGTCTGGTGATTTCTCTCACTAAGTGAAGATTTAAGCTGTGATGAGCACTGATAAGTACACTTGGAGAACCCAAATCACCACAACACATTTAAAAAAAAATCTGACTATCGTTTCACTAAGCAAGTTAGCGTCATCAGAAGATGAATAATTCTAAATATCTTACATCTACAGTTCGGCTTATATTCTTGCGTAGGTAGTAGGTCCATAACGATAGAGGGTGGTTCAACAGCACAACAATTAACATATTTCGTTTGGCGAAAATACCTACATTATTTTATTATATATCGGACGTGTTTCTGCCGGTATTTCTTGTGAAGTGATCTATCAACCGACATACCATAGGCGGCGGTGCAAAGTTCATACACTGTTTATCATTACTATATTTAGCAATATATGTATACTTTCGAAAGCGCTTAGCTGTCCCGGTTGTCTTAACATATTTAAACAATTTTAGATTATCCTTATCTACGTGGTGATTGTTATCCCAAATATGCCGGGCAACGGAAGATCTATCTATAGTACCGTATCTTAATTGTGCTTAATGTTCATTAAATCTAATTTCAATGTCGTTTTGTTTGTACGACGTATTTAAGATCACAATCTTTACAACCGATTTCACTAATTCCCGATTTCTCTCTCTAAAAGATAAATCACCTTCATGCGTACTTGTTATAAGTCTATTTTCTCAATGACGTAAGCGGCAAAAATTACCGTGTCTTCTCACTGTTATCATTTTTAAAGTATTTAAAAGGAGTGTACTTATTAATTTATATATTGCCTAAATATTGACTTTGCACAATTAAACTACTCCAATGGCGAAGGTATTTTTAAATGAATATTTGGATTATAGTTTAATTTTGCATATCCTAGTTTTAGTATGTTTAAATTAAATTATTACTTGAAATCCATAATATTGGAATATTAAAAATCGCTAGATTCAGTAGCTAAGTACCTACTACTTAAAAATAAATATAAGGAACACGTAAAATCTGTAGACAGGGTCTTATATTTGCTGTTTCGTAATTTTACCTTAAATATGTTTGTACACATTCAATTCTTTTTTGTGTGTATTTTTTGAACCTTCTCCTAAGTGTGATGGACATATTAGTGAATTTTCTTTAAAAAAATCCCGACTTTTGAATTTTGAAAAAATTTCTTCAAATGAGTGCTAATTAGGCCCCCTAGAACACATATCTGGGGTCAGTTTCGATTTATATATATATACATATATACATATATATATATATATATATATATATATATATATATATATATATATATATATATATATATATATATATATATATATATATATATATATATCACACCGATAACTCAAAAAATAATGTGCCGATTTTGACAAAATTTGGTGAATACCTTCCTTTTGTAAGTGGCTTGTATAAGTTCGTTAGCCAGGAAAATCTGCCGAGGTTTTCCCGGAAAATTTTGTATTTTCTTAAAAAAAAAATCATATCTCCGGAAATAACAAAGTAAGGGCAACCAAATTTGGTACACGGGTTTATATCGCTATAGGTAAATTGCCAAATTTGGTACATCGTTTTATATCGCTTTAAGTAAACTACCTACCAAAATTTAGCGCTGTAGGTCAAAATACAAAAAAGTTATGGGCATTTAAAGAAAAATAAATTGGGGTTTTCCTCAAAACGTCAAAGTGACAATTTATAACGTCAAAATTCGCAACAGTTAGGCAACGAACTTGAATCTAATACGGGCTATGGAAATAAAATGTCTCAAGAAGAATGTTCTACAAACCCTGAAGTCTTAGTTTCAACCGTCATTGTCCTTTTTGAATAGACCCTGTCTCTGATGCTTGGCGGTAGTATTAGCTATAGAGTTTATCGTTTAATGGTATATAACTTTTGTCGAATTTTCGTAAAAAATTAATAAAGCTCAATATATCCGCTATTCTACAAGATATGAAAAAAATTGTATACATTAATTATAGGGTGTTGAGCTACATCTTAAAAACTATTTCTACAATCACAGGCTGGCCCATAAGTCGTTGGTGATACAAATAATGTTTTTTTTAGTCGTAAACGCCTTATGTTTTTGAATTTTCCATCGAAATATAATCCATGTTTGTAAGTAAAGAAATTCTGGACGCAGCAAGTGCGTTATGGTAGCGAATTTTGATTAAATGCTTCATATTTGAAAAGCTCAATTTGCTATTAACCTATAAGGTTGACCAAGAAACGGATTTTTTCAGTTACAGTTTAAGTTTACTTTCGGAAATTTTTGTACGTTTTCAAACAATAAAGTTATTTTGATCAAACATGGCACATTGTTTTTACTATATATGTTATACTGGTAATTAAATTTGATGCCTGCTTTCTGAAAAAAAAAACACATATTTGCTATTAAAAACATTTTTATGAAAATTCACTACCATAACGCACTTGCTGCGTCTTTGAGTTTTTTTTACTATGAGTACATGGACAGGATGTGAATTAAATATTTGTGGTAAATTTGTATGCTTTGTTGTCTTTTTAACATTTTTGGTTATATTTACGTATTTTTATTTTTCAGATGAATTGTTTAATGGATAATTCAGACTGGAATATAGTGTGTCACAATTGGAGTGCGCCAGAATATTGTCTGAATCCTCCAGAACGATTGACGTTCAATTCATACATAAACACAACAAGATCTGATGAATTAGGTAATACACTGTTCTTTCTTATAAGTAAAGTTAAGTTGGGCAATGGTAAAACTGTGACCCCAAACTGCCCTAAAGGTACAAGCATATCTACCTCTTGTAATATTAATTGTGATAACAGTATATTAAACAATGTAATTACAAAACCTGTTGTGGATGATGATCATGCATACCGTATGTATCAATTTTGGGTGTTCCTGCTGTTAATGGTTGCAGGATGGGTTGGACAAGCAATTGTTGTGAGTGTTGGTGATGCCATTTGTTTTGAATTATTAGGTAAGATCTTAAAAACACTTTAAGTAACTATGTCTAATCTAATGACCTCTTAAATAGGTGATAAGCCTAACCATTATGGCTACCAGAGATTGTTTGGTGCCATGGGATGGGGTTTACTTTCAATTACATCTGGAGTGATAATTGATGCAGTCAGTAAAGACCAGTCGCAAAAGAATCTGGCCCCTGCATTTTATTTGGCTGTGTCTTTCATACTTCTTGATTTCATTGTGTCATATCAGATAACTGTAAGGTATCCGAAAACAATACATTTTCCTATTATAATAATAACTCAAATTTCAGTATGTTCAGAGAAAAACAACGAGCAGTATATTTAAAGATATTGGACGTCTACTTGGAAACATGCATATAATTGTATTCATATTGTGGTGCATAGCAGTGGGATTATGCACCTCGTTAGTTTGGCAGTTCCTCTTTTGGTTAATTGAAGATCTAGCAAGAGCACAAGGTTGTGAATCCGAACAGTGGGTGAAAACTTTGGAAGGAATATGCATGTCAATACAATGTTTAGGGGGAGAATTGCCGTTTTTCTTCCTTTCTGGGTGGATTTTGAAACGTATAGGCCATGTATACGCAATGTCTCTAGTCCTTTTAGTTTTAGGTATTAGGTTTATACTTTATTCTGTGATACTAAATCCATGGTGGTTTCTGCCTATCGAGTTATCAAATGGATTGACATTTGGTTTATTTTATGCATGTATGGCTTCATATGCAAGCATCGTGGCACCACCTGGAACTGAAACTACAGTACAGGTAAGTTTTTGTTTATTATATATAAAGGCTTTAGTATTGCTTTAGGAGAGGTTCTATATGATGTACACTTAAAGTAGTATTTTCTGTATCTATTTGAATGAGAAATTCATAGGTAATTAAAATATAATATGGAATCGAGCACTGAGGATTCATTACACATCATTGAGGCATATTCAAAGTTTGACTTGCTAAGGAAACCCAAACACCCTGAACATTTTAATAAAATTAAGAAAAATGATGTATGGAACGAAATAGCCAAAGTATGGAGTGTTGGCGTTGAGGAGGTGAGGGAAAAAATGTCAAGCTTGTCGAGGTCTTTTAGAAGAGAGAAGGCCAAAGGCAAAAAAAAATTGAACAAAGTCCAACCAAATTGGTGAGAATTTCAAAATCTTCTTTTGACATGCGCAGGAAATGGTGAAAATGTGCCGTTGTTTCATCAGCAGCTTGCGTTCGTGGTATTTTGTCACCACCATTTTGTTTCCTACACAGGAAAAGTTGAGTTGTCCAGTAACGTCGTTCCTTATTACTGTTATTCACTTTCTTTGTTCCATGTTAATAATCTGATACAATTATGAACAATGCACATTTCTCACATAAAAAGTTGGATTGTCCAGTAACGTCCTTTATTACTGTTATTCACTCTCTTTGTTCGATGTAAATAATTTGATAAAACTATGAATAATGCACATTTCTCACAGAAAAAGTTGGGTTGTTCTGTAACGTGGTTACTTCTTACTGTTATTCACTATCTTTGTTTGATGTAAATAATCTGATACAATTATGAACAATGCACATCTCTCACAGAAAAAGTTGAGTAGTCCAGTAATGTCGTTCCCTATTACTGTTATTCACTCTCTTTGTTCGATGTAAATAATCTGATACAATTATAAACAATGCACATTTTTTAAAGATAATGTGATGACTGTGTGACTTTGGGTTGCATTGCACAGGAAGTGGTGACCATGCCATGGTCTGAGCAACCGAGGGGGGCGGTGACTGATATTTTATAGCATTCAGGATTTGTAGTAAAAAGGAGATCCAAGGGATTTGAGCTGTGTGTTGGGATGCGAGGAAAGTAAGTAGGTTGCTGAACCATATTGGCTTAAGAGTTGCTGACTGCAAAGGCCTCCGCTGCTCTCCCTTGTGGATCGGTTTTTGAAGATCCTAGCCATTCCTTATTATGGACATTGAAGTCACCAAGAATTATGACCTCGGAGGAACGATATTCAGAAATCAGATGGCCGGTTTTTTTAGAAAGGTAGCCAAAGAGCGGACAAAGTTGTTGTCAGAAGGTGACCGGTAAATGCAACAGATGAATTAGTTGCAGCCCTGAGAGAGAGTTTTATCCATAGTATGTCTTTTCTTCCAGCTTCTAAATTGGGAAGTCTGGTGCAGGGTAGATTGCTATGGACGTATGCGCACACGCCTCCATGCAATTTAAAGGAAGTAAGGAGCTCATACCCCGTGAAATTAAGGTGATTAGTGGCTGTTTTGGCACTGATTTGGGTTTCGGCGAGGAAGAGAAGTTGGGGCCTATTAGCATGGACGGAGTTCAGGTTAGAATTTAGGCCACATATATTTGAGAAGGATATGTTAAATCTTGATTCGGGCGCCCCCTATTTTCATATTACATATATAACCACATGCTAAGTGAGTATAATAAAGGGGGGCCCTTAAGTAACATTGAAGCTACAAAACTTAAAAGTAGAGAAGACATTTAGATCATGTCAAACTGTATGAACACAAAAATTAGTAAAATACGTTTATAAAATCTAATAAAAAAGAAAAGTTTTACGATATTATTTTAAATAAACCAATAGGAATACGTTTCGTGGCGCTTTCGCAATTCACGAGTATATGAACCTAGCTTTTGTCCAAGACTACACTGAAATCCGGTAGACCGCAAGCAAGCCACTTGTAAATTAAGGTCGATAGGCTTGGACGGCTAACTAACATAGGTATATCAAATTTTAAGGGGGGGACTGTAGCTGTTTGAAGCATACAATATGAGAAATGCACAAATACGCTTTAAAGTGCTATTTATTAAAAAAGATTGACCAACTAACCCGCGTGATCATCGATAATAAAAATGATGCATCTAGTAACTTATCTATCAGTACCGTTCTCATTTTGTAAGCAGGTTCTTATACTTACAAATAACATTAAGCTGCATGCTAAAATGTAGCGCTTTTGGACGCAAACACTGTCCTGGTATTAGGAAAGAAATGGGCCAGTGTTGACAATTTACATTGTTAGTTTGTCCACAGTCTCCATCTAGAACATTTTATGTTAACTAGAGCTGTCGTGGAAACATACTACCTGGTTCCGCATCAAGATGGCGTCCCTGTCATACATTTCACAATGTTTTACATTCTGACATCTTGCAATGTAACTTCCATTGTTTAGATTTTTATCTACCATTTATTTAAGTAGCATAGCAGTACAGATAACCTCATATGTCTTTGTCCAACATTGTAGATATTGCATTACAGAATCTGAAGTGATGTCGAGGATTATTTTAATATTATTTTCGAGTAACTTTATTTTTCTTTGATCAAAAGACTTGAAAATTGGTACACAACCAAGTCTGCCTATGTTCTTTTAAGTTGTGTATTTTCGTTTCAATCACTTGAAGAATTTGAGAGTTCTGGCATTTTAAAAAATGTTTTTTAATTGTTTGATAAGAAAAATTGGGCATTAAGATTTGATGAACGAACTCATCCAAGCCATTATCAAAATAAGGGTAATTCCCAAATTTGGTCTATATATATATATATATATATATATATATATATATATATATATATATATATATATATATATATATATATATATATATATATATTATATAAATTTTTTAACTGACCATTGAAATGGGATCCAGGGGCCCTATTTCGCGCTCATTTGAAGAAAATTTTCGAAAGTCTCACCATCGATAATTCTCTTGTAGTGAAATTTCTTCATAAAAATTGACTAAAAAGGCAAACAGCATTACCCCCATAGTACTGTTGTACGAGTAACCCTACCTAGACACCAAGGTGGAGGAAAATTGTTTAATATTGGTAAACAATTGGACCAGCAGATGTTGGAACTGTGTAAATATTTATCATCAGTATGCAATTATTTCCAAACTACAGTACCATATGCGAGGCAGATGATTCAACTTTGTTACAATTAAGGGAAAGTTGAATGCAAAGTCACCATCAGATTGATAAAGACAAACTGCATTTTCCATGAGCGACATAATGAGACCCCCCAGACATGTTGACAAATCTGCATCGAATTACTGCTTGGTGTTAGGTCAGATGTTTCCAAAAACAAAACGGTTTGTGATGGCCATACAAGAATATTTCCATTAGTATGCAATTATTTCCAAACTACCGAACCATATGCGAGACAGATGATTCAACTCTGTTACAATTAAGGGAAAGTGGAATGCAAAGTCACCATCAGATTGATAAAGACAAACTGCATTTTCTATGAGCGACATAATGAGACCCCTCAGACACGTTGACAAATCAGCATTGAATTACTGCTTGGTGTTAGGTCAGATGTTTCCAAAAACAAAGGGGTTTGTGATGGCCATACAACATGAGGTCTTTCCAACAAGAAACTAATTGAAGTAACTAGTTGGAGATCATTTGGTCCGTGATGATAAATGCAGATTTGGGTGTTAGACTCTAGAGAGTGCACAGCATGTCACTGAAGGATGCCGAGTGTTTGCTACAACAGAGTATAAAAAGAGTTACAACACACTCGTGAAAATACTTATTCAGGTATTAGCAGTAAAAATAAGTCTTATAAATGTTAGTAAGCTTACCTACTATAGATATATTCCTGGGCTTGCTCTTGAAAACTACAGATACAAGAGTACTGGGATTGGGCCATGCTTAAGGACCAACAAGTTTCCCCCAACAGGCTGGATATAATAATAGTAGACGAGTCCTCCAAACAAGCGACGTTGATATATGTGGCTTTTCCGAATACCAATAATGTGGAGACAAAGTGCAACAAGAAAATCATAAATAATTCGATGATAGTGATAATAATACTTGCCTACTCTAAAATATACATTTTTAGCATTTGTAGATATGTTCGAATCTTTAAAATAACGTGTATCCTTTGAGTGATACAGATTACCAAAAATCTTGGTAATATTGTTAACTAAAACAAATGATATAATAATGGCATACTTTCATTTACAATACTTGGGGCGGTTTATTTTGCTTATGTTCTAATAATTTCGATAATAAAATTTGGGTGTGGAAGCCTAATGTTCAAATTAAAGAACTAAAACCCTATTCTATAAAAGAACATAACATATATCAAAGTATTAGGCATTAATGCTTTAAACATTATAGGGGCATATTTAAATGCTTGTAAATTAAGAATTAACCATTACAAGTCATGTGTCCATATTGTATATGGATTGTATTATGTGCGTCCAGTAAATAGACCAAATAAACATTGTATATACTGACTGTAAATAAAAAATTAAATGGGTTCATTTGTTCAGATTATGTGATCAAGCAGATAATATACCGTATCATAATTTGGAAGAAAACATATTTAAGAAGTGCAGTCAATGCTAAGTGGATGTGAAGATTATTCATGAAAAAGTTAACATGCTTAAAATTACACATTTGGATCTAACAATTTTGGTTAATATTTGGTAGCAATAATGAAATGCAGATTGTAAGGTTATGTGTCACATTCTTCTACATATAGTATTAACGTTAAAACTTTATGTTAACCCTCATAATATTGTTTGTGTTTGTATTTCAGGGTTTGGTAGGAGCAGTATTTGAAGGAATCGGTGTCTCTTTAGGAAGTCTGTTGGCTGGGAAACTTTATGCTACATATGGAGGACCACTGACATTCCGTATTTTTGGTATTGGTGCTCTTGTTGCTTGTTTACTTAATGCAGCTGTACAACATTTGTTAGACATGAAAGGTAATAGAAACAAGAAGTAAGGGTTTTCAGTATTTCTTTAATAATTTGTAATTTCCAGTAATAATTTGTATTATAGCCTTAATGACTTTAATGAATGTATTGTTGTAGTTAGTTCTACTGGTTTTAGTATGCAACATAAATATGAAATGGTTTTATTTCATTCTTTTGTTTTTATATTCAATCTTTATTATAGGAATTTTAGGCAGAAAGTAATGGAGCAATTATTGTAATTTACTGGTCAAAAGAAAATGTGTTTGCTAGGTATTTATTTTTAATTAATAGTGACATTTCAGTTAATATTATCAACGCAGCTTAGAATGGTTCAATTTTTTTTTCTTGGTTATGGGGTCCAAATATCATTTAGAACATTAATGATGTTTAAATAAATAAAGTAGCTTTAGTTTACATGTTTAAATAAATAAACTATTTGTTAAAAGATCAATTATTAAAGTGGCATTTGATATTTCAAAACCAATTGTTAAGACAAGTTTGTTTAATGTAAATTATTTAAAAAACTGGTTCTTTCAATCATTCATTTGCAGTTACTGGTCAAAAAGTTACTAAATACAGTTCTATTTTCTTAAATGGGATAACCTATACGTATAATTTATCTGGTTAAACGAAATTTTGAAATATTTTTACAATGATGCAACATATACAGTCTGGAGTATCCAAATGGAATCAATGCAGTATCTCGATTATTGTGCATATTCGCTACACCATACTAAAAAATTGAGAACTAATTGCATTTCATTCTTTATAATGAGAAGGAATAAAAAACACATTAATGTTAATATAGATGTTAGAAATGCATGCCTTGATGGTCTTGGCAGCATCCTAATCATAGATAACAATTTCTTTTATTCAACATCTGAGGCTTGACCGACCTAATCGCAATTGTTATTCTTCTTAAGTCAGTTAAACCACGTGGTTGAGTTTCGTATATCATGTTTTTCACGTATCCCCATCAGAAGCGGTCTAATAGCATAAGATCGGGTGATCGTGAACATTAATCATTTCAGGGTTCGTTCTTCTCTCGTCCAGTGTGGATTTTTTTTTAGACCAGTAGCGACAATTTTGATGATAAGCTTGGCCATGAAGTGTAAAACTGCACTCATAAGAAAACAAAACATGTTCCAGTTAGATAATATTGTTATCTAACATATCCATAATTTGTTAACAAAAAGACTGTCTTCTATCAAAATCGTCTTCCATGAGCTCCTGAGTTTGTATCAATTTATAAGGATGCATTTTCTTTTCTTTTAATATTCAAACGATCGAAGAATGGCTAACATCCAATGTTATGGCTGTTTGTCGACTAGTGCTGGCAACTGTTATCGAAAATCGCGATTTTTCACATTGCAGAAATTCGATAAAATTGATTAACTGATTAATCAATAAATAGAATAATTGAATAATCGATTTTTTTGATTAATCGATTAATAGAGAAATCTAATAAAACTGACTATTGAACAGGCAAACAGGACACTGAATCAGTGATTGATTGCTAATTATTTCTGGAGTAATACATGTACAGGTGTCCACTATAAGGTAGTATTACTTAGCTTCGTATTAATTGAGATAGAAAGTCGGTTAACGGGTCAAAATTGTGTAGAATTTTATGCTTAGTAACGCCTTTCACGAAACAATTGCATTTTCACGTGTTACACATATATTGCTAGAAAACTAATTATGTATTTATTTAAATACACAATCCAACAGCATTAATATGCCAAATGAAGGATTAGGAATAATACAAAGAAAATACAATGCAAATAATTAATCACAAACATATAAAAGCAATAAGGTACAATAAGATCACAAGCCTAATAATAATTAAATACCCCTCTTACATCAGCAGGTTCACAGCAGAAAATATCCAGGATACTCTGACAGGCTGAATAAATATAGCACATATTAAAAATTGGTGATGATCGCAATCGCCGTGTATGGACCGCTGCAGGGTAAAATGTGCCTGGGAAGCGAGATTCCAACCTAGGGACATTAAAATTTAATTGCTCCAATAGAGCTGGACAGTCTATAACATTATTGAATAATTTGTGTAGAAACACTAAAGAGCTGCACCTTCTACGTTCTTCCAAACTCAGTAAGTTGAAACGGTGAAGAAGATCACACTGTGGGAATCCAATACAAGGATATTGACCACCCTATAAGACAGAAACTTTAGAAAATTTCTCTGGAGAGATTCAAAGTCAAGTATATGTGTCGCATATGTGGGGGCCCAAACAACTGAGGCATATTCAAGATGGGACCTTACCAAGGGACAGTATAGTAGCATCATAGTATTAGTACAAGAAAAACTTCTACTATTTCTTATGAGGAAGCCAAGCCTCTTATAGGCAGAAGTGATCGTTTGCTCAAAATGATAATTAAAAGAAAGATTAGGGTCAAACACCACCCCAAGATCTTTTACTGTATTTGGACAATCAAGGACACAGTCCCGAACATGATAGCAAAATAATATTGAGTTCTTTTTAAGGGTAAAAGACAACACAGCACTTTCTGACATTCAGCAAGAGACCACTATCCTCACACCAGCTGTCAAGCACCCGAAGGTTTCTATGGAGTCTTTCACAGTCAGCAGTGCTTCTAATGCATGAATATATTTTAATATCATCAGCATAAATCTGCACTGGAATATTCACAACGTGGTCTATGAAAATGTAGAAAAGAAGAGGTCCAAGGATAGAACCCTGGAGATCTCTAGAAGGCACATTATAATAATCAGATCTAAAGCCCTTCTAATAATGAGAGGATGATATAAAGATAATATCCAAAATTATATATTCATATAATTTTGACATATGACATAACATATCATGTAGATAAGAAAAAAAATGCTGGATCCAAATTCTAAATATGACAAAATCAAATATAGCTGCCGAAAAAAAATCAAGGTTAATGCAAAGCTTTCATTATGCAATGAACCAAAAAATATTCACGCAAGTTCGTTTAAACGGTTTTCAAAGAGTAGTTGAACAAACTGCAGGAAAAAATTCAATATCTTTTAAAATAAAACAGTTACAGTTATAGGTTACCTACGCCTCAAAATTAAATTGTTTTTTCAATTTTCAATTGTTTCAAATATTTATTTTATTTACCTATCCTCAGATTCCAGAATAAATAAAATCGGCACAAAATTCTCTAATAGCGTTGTGTATAATTGCAGTAAGTTTCCCGCTATATATCGGCGCAAGAAGTTTGTGCACTGTAGAAATAATAATACAGACCATTTAATTCTCAACAAGATGTGTTTAAGCCGAGCCGCAGGGGTAATTTACGAACAATAGCAATGGAGCGGTGGGAAGAAAGAAAAAAAAACATATACGTAACTTCACTGACAGATGAGCAGGTATAGAATACATTTTAATTCTCATTCCATGGGTGTAGATATCAAGCCCGTCAAGATAACAATGGCCGAGTTCACGAGGCTCCAGCACTACCAGCAGGTGCATTATTATGTCAAAAAATGGTGACAAAATCTTAACATTTATTATTAAATTAATTACCAACATATCACAAAAATCTCACAAAAAATGATTTCTACAGAAACACTAAAAACATTTCTGAGAAAACTTTTCAAGTTCAGCCACTATGAGAGATTTGAGAGTGCCTGTCTACGGCATCTAGATTTTTTCGACGAGTAATACAAACAAAAAGCTCTCTGAATGCATCATTTCCATGTGGCTCCGCTATTTATTGGTGAAAACACAGTATCACAATTTGTGGTAAGTTTGTGATATGTGACAAAAACCTGAAAAATTGCAAAACAATCGAAATAACTCAAAAATGATGAACGATATCAATTTTTTTCCCTACAAACATGCATTATTATTATTATTATTATTATAATTCGATGGAAAACACAAAAATGCAATAATATAAGGGGTGTTATATTAAAAACAGGAAGTACGTATCACCAACGACATGACCACCATCACAATTTTCCGAAAATATTTTAGGAAAATAAGGGACAATGATGGTTGAAGCTGTAACTTAGGGCTTTCTAAACACACTTATTCTGTTATTTCTTCTAAATAATCCGTATTTGTTTCAAATTTGTTCAAGAAAACTTAACCGTTGTATGTAATATTCGATTCGTTTTGTTAGTCACACAACATATTTTGTTCTTGTGCTTTCCTTCCAGTGGCACCCAAAATTTTTTTCTTTAAATGCCTATAACTTTTTTTTCTTTGAACTTAGAGGTCTGAATTTGGGCATGCAAAGTAAGTTTGATAGTAGAATTGCACATGCAAAATTTGGTTGTCACAGCTCTGTTATTTTCGGAAATACAAAAATTTTCCAAAAGAACACCAAATTTTTCCCGGAAAAACTGGTTCGATTTTCTTGGCTAACGAACTTATCCAAGTCACTTACAAAAGGACGATATGTACCAAAATTAATCAAAATCGGTCCATTATTTTTTTAGTTATATATATATATATATATATATATATATATATATATATATATATATATATATATATATATATATATATATATATGTATATATATATATATGTATATATATATATATATATATATATATATATATATATATATATATATATATATATATATATATATATATATATATATATATATATATATATATATATCCCCATTACAGCTAATAACAGAAACATGGTACCATACAATGACAGTTTCATTCCTTGTTTACATTGACAGATTACATAATTCAAGTGTCAGTTTGACACATAACTTTCTGTGTAACAGTTTTAAGTAAACAAAGTGTGGAAATATCTTTATAAGATGCAGCTCAAAACACCCTACAATTAATTTTCTAATAACAGCAATATTGAGCTTTACCGTAGAAGTGCATCATCCTGTATATACGTAAACAGAGATAGATTTACATTAAAAACTGAAACTAACACTGCATGTGGGTTCTATGGGTCCAAGCTCGCTCTCATTTGTAGAAATATTCAAAATACAAAAGTCACGGTCTCTTCAATAGCGATTTTTTTCTACGAAAATTCGCTAAAAATTATTATTAGTATTAAACAATACTAGTGCATGTTCCTTTGTCAAAGAGTATACAGTATACTTTCAAAATCTCCGTGTGACTGTTTGACCCACAGTCGTAATCTATTATGTCAATGGTTTGACCACAGACTTTTATGTCTTTGACCTTTCACATATTAATTAACGGTCAGGTCAGAATGGGGGAATCCAACTGTCTAATTAAAACAAAGCATTGTTTAATCGATTTGTAACACCTATTCTACATACCTTTTATCTTTCTGCACTCCTTCTCTGTATGAACTTTAACTATACTAAATCAAACACTCCCCCATCAGTGCAATGTGGTTAAAAAGGGGTACAATTTTTTTTTTCTTTTTGTATCGTAGATACTTTATAATTAAAACTACTGCCAAATCATCAGGGAAAGGTTCTATTTGAAATAAATTTTGACCAATGACAATGACGGTTGAAGCTGAAACTTAGGGTTTGTAAAACACACTTGTTGTGACATTTTCTCTACAGAGGGCGTATTCGCTTCAGGTTCTTGTCTAAAAGTTGCCAGTTTTGATGTTTCAAGTCGTGACTTTGACGTTTTAAAAGGGAAATCTATAGAATTTTCAAAGAATTTCTGGTATTTCTTGACCTTTTTGCTCCAAAAAAAAACTTATATAAATATAATATATATATATATATATATATATATATATATATATATATATATATAATATTTATATAAGTTTTTTTTGGAGCAAAAAGGTCAAGAAATACCAGAAATTCTTTGAAAATTGTATAGATATATGTATGTATGTATGTATGTATGTATGTATGTATGTATGTATATAAATTAAAACTAAAACTGACATGGGTTCTAGTTTCAATCTAATTAGTGAATTTTTTAAAGAAGATTCACTAAAAAACGCTGAATGTGTCTATGTTTTAGAAAAATATGTTTAACTTTACATAATATTCTTCCTAAAAGAAAAATATACACTTCTGATTATAATTTATTGGAACTCTTGGCACTAAAAAAGTGACAGACAATAAAAGAAATGAATCAGATACAATAACTGTATTAAATGAACATTATTTATATAAGCTAAATAAATAGATTTTAATATTAAACATGTAAAATTACAAATTATTTCTTTGGTTTCCTTCTTGGACCACTTTGGTAGTTTTTATTATTACATTTTAAACTAAAATAAACAGCATGGAATTTTTTAATTGTATGATACTCCTCACAGAGTTCAGTCGAGCCCTCAATTTTACAATCTAGAATATTCCAAGGCTTTTTATACAATTGACATGGATTTTCATTGTTTATCTTTCTTGTCACAATAATTATTTGAATTCTACGTCTGCATAGCTTGTTAAAAAAAGGAATTTCAGTATAAGTATCACCACATTAGCTAATTGTTACCTAAAGCAGAACATTATTATGTTCTGCTTTAGGTTCCCCATGTAGCCATATATGTCTGCACTATTGTGCAGACATATATGGCTACATGGGGAACAAACTTTCTAGGAACACTGTCACATATCACTTAAGACTCTGTTGGTCTTAACTTTTAATAGGAACTGTTGCAGTGGTACACAGTCCCAAATATGGTATTCAGGTAACATATTTTGCAGTATGTGGCAGCATTTTGAACAGCAAGAGAGGCATAGATTTGATATGCCTATATTCTTACAAAACTCAGCCCATAATTTTAGACATTATTTAACTGGAACAAAAACCAAATTAAGTTATTACTATGTTCCACAGAAACTAGGTATGAAATATACAAACTAAACAAAAACATAAATATGCATATCTTGAAAATTGTACAAGATATCAGTGGTGGCTTGTGATATAAAAACTTAGGGGCACAACTCTAAAACACACAAGTTATGGAAAATCCGTACACAGCCAAGTTAAAGGTCATTACTTTTTATTTTACATTTTATTTCAAAAATAGTTATAATAATCAGTAAACGTTTGCCAAAAAAACCACATTAAACATTGAAGATAGTGCAATTTTCTAATAAAATATTACTTAAAATACAAATGAAACAGAACACTTTATTTCTCTTCGAACGCCCACATAACCACATAAACTTGTCGTACACGTTTATATTAAAATATCTATTAAAATGCTTCACCTTTTTTGCAGTCGATTTTACTTCTAAATCATCACAACATCTGGAAGTATTGCATCGGCGACAAAAATTTCAAAATTTATTTTCCGCTTAAACATCGTAAAAAGTGTCAAAACATATAGAAAACATCATTTGAGAACGAAAATTTTGTTTACTGTGAGTTTGTATGTGTGTTTGTAGACACGATAACTTTAGAACGAATTGAGATATCGTCTTCCAACTTGATATACAGTTAGCAGTTCAGATTGTTTTTGGGTAAAATCGCTCCAGGGGGTAGGGGATGAATGGGGGTGATTTGGTGAAA
This sequence comes from Tillus elongatus, assembly GCA_964006375.1. NCBI lineage: Eukaryota > Metazoa > Arthropoda > Insecta > Coleoptera > Cleridae > Tillus > Tillus elongatus. The sequence continues at coordinate 109,917,634 of OZ023263.1, read as the reverse complement.
ATTGACATTTTTTTCTTAAAACTTGCGTAATATAACGTTTTGGGGTTTGTTTATTGGAAAACACCTGGTATTCTATCCTGAAATTAAATTATGAGTTGAATGTGTGGGGTGGAATATCGGTGACAGAAATTTCGATTTTTTTTTTGCTAAAACGGCGTAAGAAATCTCAAAGCATAGAAAACTTGATTCTGGAATGCATTTGTTTTGTCTGTCGGCTTGTACGCCTATCTGTTAGTAGACGCAATAACTTTCAAACGAATTAAGATGCAATCTTCAAATTTGGTGTCCAAGTATCACCCAACAAAGGAACGCTTTGAATTGTTTTTGGGTAAGATTGCTTAAGTGGGTAGGGGATAAATGGGTGGGGGTGGAGGGGGGTTGTTATTTGGTGAACATTGACATCTTTCCATTTAAACTCGAGTAATATACCGTTTCAGAAGTTTATGGGTACAGGAATACGAATATTTTCTTTGTGATCAAGTGAACGACCTTGAAGTTATTTCATGAGAATGTCTGTCATTTTACAGGTATCCCGGCAGTGGAAATTAGTATTGGCTACTTCCGTTTGTGTGGCGAGGAGCTTCGGAAATAAATATTGGCAGCGCAGGCCCCTGAAACATTTAAGATTCTCATTCTAACTTTGTTAAATTATTTTTTTAACAAACTTATTGTAATGCTAAGGGATTTTCATTGGGGGGCAGGTGCTCTTGTGCTCCCTGATGTCAGCCGCCACTGCAAGATTTTAAAAAAGGCGTTCCTTACATTGAAAAGCGCGTGCGTTTTTACTATGGTTCAATAAAGACCTAAAAATTTGGAGATGCGACTCTGTTCTAACTGATAGTAGTGTGATACATCAATTTAAAAAAGTTATAAACCACAGCATCAGTTATAAACATTAAATAAGCAAATAATAGTACAAATAATGAAAATAGATTATCTGAATTCTCTTCGTAATGCTTCTTCAAACAATGGTGTTATAAACTACAGATGTGTTTCTATTCTATGGGAAATTCAAAACATTTTTGTATAACATCAGGTTGTGTCCAGGTGCCATGTGTAGTGATTTGACAATTGAGCAGCATGGTTTTGTCAGTAAAAATCAGCAGTGACTAATCTGTTTCTATACCAACAGTCTATTATTACAGTATTTGGGAATTCACAAGTCTCTCTGCAGATTTTTTAAAATCCACAGGAGTGCCATAGAGGTCATAATGTTTTTTGTAGATGATCTCAAGTTGTTTATAACTATATGAGGCGTGTCCGTAAAATAATGTCTCCAAGGCGCTGGATTCGCGAGGAACACTTTTACGCAAGATCCGGCAACACTAGCATGTAGATTCTTGGTTCCCCTCCTACAAATCCCTACCACTCTTAGCTTGGTTTGGCAGCCGTTCGCGATGAAGCTTCCACTCACCGCTCCTGCCACGGGTGAGTTTTGTTCGGTGATTCTTTTTTTGTGTGTTAATGACACTACGCCTGTAGAAATTCATCGTCGGTTATGTGAAGTGTATGGATATCAAAGACGTGCGAAAATGATAAAGAGAGTTTAAAGATGGACTTACAGATGTCCATGATGAACAGCGTGCCGGACGGCTAGCGATTTCAGAGGAAACGTTTGCAAAAGTGGAGAGGACAGTGCTTGAAGTTCGACAGGTTAGGCGATTCGGGAGCTGTGCCAGTTGATCCTAATGTCAGTAAGACTACTATTGAAAAGATTTTGATAGAACATTTGCATTATCACAAGGTGTCCGCAAGGTGGGTCCCCAAAATGCTCACTGAAGATCACAAACGGCAACGGGAGAAGCTGTCTGCGAATTCCTTGAGTGCTGGAGGGCAAGGAATTTTTGGATTCAATCATCACTGTCCTCAAAATCTGAGTACAGTACACGACACCAGAGACAAGAGTGCAGACCCGTCAGTGCTGACATTTAAATTCCCCGAAGCTGAAAATGTTTAAACAAACATTGTCTGCTGGCAAAGTGATGGCGACTGAGTTTTGGGACAAGAAGCGGGTATTGTTGCGCGAGTTCATGCTTACTGGAACAATAGTAAACACTGTCAGACTTTGAGCAACCTGTGTAACAACCGATCTCCAAACTAATTTGGTTGGGCTGTCACCGGCACCCCCCTCACAGCATAGGCTTAGCACCTAGTGATTATCATCTCTTTCCTGCGTTGAACTCATACCTGGGTGGAACAAATTTCAAGACCGACGAGTAGTTGGAAGTAGAGTTCGTAAGCTACCTGTGCAACGCGGTGGGAAAGTTCTATGACATGGGCATATGAAATATGAAAAATACCGTACTGCATGCAATGTACATCGATCTTAACGGACAGTATGTAGAAAAATAGTAGAAAGTCCACGCTTTCCAACAATGTATAATTCATTGCAAATTAACTTGTTTTTCTTTGTGACAAAAATTGGGAGACCTTATTTTAAGGAGATGCCTTGTAGATAATCTTTTTGATGTTTTGCTATTTCGGGATGATATTAATCGTTTGTATGCCTAGTGCTTCCTCTTAATTAGTAAAATTCCTGACTCGCATTCTCTACTCTTCAGACTACTAGTCTTCAGTCCAAACAGCACTGTTGACTATTCTATTAGTGGTACTGCTTTAACTTGATAATAATTTTTGGTCTCTTCTAACAAGTTTTCATAAAACATTTCTTATTTTGTCACCTGGAACATACATTAACAAACAGTTTTATGGTATTTTCACATTTGTACTCTTACGATTTACAACCACACATCAATTACAGGAATTGCGACTCATTATTTTATAGTCAATTTTGTAAAACCTAATTAAATACGATTTTAAGGAATCTGCTTGATTTGTTTAATTTAAGGATGGTGTGACAGCTGAACCATGGAACCAGATAGTTTCAAACACTTTTTAGTTTCAAACACTCTCATTTTAATGAAACAAAAATACAAGTCGATCATTACTGTGATATAAACACTTTTCTTAAAAGAATAAAATAATCTATTTAAGATAAGTAACCAAAAACTAAGTCTTTCTGTAAAACTTTCAGAATACATCCATCGAAATTGGCAAAATTATGGTAGTTGTAACAACTATATTTAAATATAATGGGTTATTTACTTAAAGTGGCAGCAAGGTGTCCACAGTCCAATTTTACTTTACCATAAGCCTTAAGAACACAATCTGCATGTAGTTTTTTTTTGCAGATGTGTGAAATACTTATATAACATAAGTACATTAACCAGAATAATGTTTTCTTGTAAATCTTTTAGATTAGAAAATAAAATCCTATAACATTACTTGTCTAGTGAGTTTATTTGAGAGAACAGAAGGCCTAACGGACTTCTTTTGAATACTTTTTTGTTGGGAAAACATTGACAATCGTAACATAAATAAATGATCATGGTGTAATTTTTGACAGACCGAAACATTTTCTGCTGAACAGGGTATGGCACCCCATCAACTTTTTCTTTGTTCCTTCGAAAAATATTAAAGTGTATTCATGTCTTGTATTCTCTGAATTGCTTAGGTGTGTTATAAAATGTTCTATGTGACCTAAGTTATACATGATGTCATTCAAAACTGTATTTTTTAATAGTTACACTATATGTGCTGATATCAACCTAGCATATTTATTTCATAAATATGCTTTATTTAATAAATATGCTAGGTGCAGACTTTAAAAATTATAAAATATTGGAAGTCTAGAATCAGTCATTTGTATTTGAAACCCCATTGTATCCAGTAGGTATTCAAACTCATTTCCAAGATATTTTTGGTATTTTAAGATAACAGCTTACATAAGCTATATTGTGTGCACAGGGCATAAAATTAAAGCCAAAAAGAAGAAGCATATTTTGTAATTGTTATATAAACTGACTGAAAAAATCCAAACACCCAGTAAGGGTTGATCAATTTTAATAAGATTTATACATAATGCGTGTTTAATCAAACTTAAAAAATAACCACATTTTCAAACTAAAATATTAAAACATAATAAAGTTATTTAATGAGTGGGTCCGCTGCGGTTTCTTATGCATTCGATGTTTCGAGGCATGCTTGAAATTAAATGATTTTTGGTATCCTGAGGAATGTTATCCTAGACCTCTTGAATTTGGTGACAGAGTTCAACTACATTTATTTGGTGGTTGCGGTAAAAATTACCCAGTCGATTGCCAATTATATCCCACACATGTTCGATTTATGACAAGTCTGGGGAGCGAGAAGGCTATGCAAACAGGGTCATATTATTTTCATGATTGTTGGAAAAGGGGTTCAATAACCCTGGTATGTCTGGCAGTGCAACATGGTTCAGTACGATTTGTATCTCGTAAGAACTTTCTAGGAACCCTCGCTGTATGAGGACCTGCATTGTCTTGTTGGAAAAGAGGCTTGAATTACCCTCTTAGGTATGGCAGGCCAACTGACTGTAATACGTTTCGTATGTAATCATTTACATTCAAATTTCTGTGGGTGAGGTAACCTGCGAGTATGTTATCGCACCGCATACCATCACTTCCCATGTAAAGGCTGTATGCCATTTCACAGCAAATTTTAATTTCTGTGTTCTCCATGTAATTGTCTTACTCTTCTGCTACCATTGTGGACCCAAAGACAGAATCGGGACAAGTCGGAGAATACAACATGATTCCATTCACCAACCCAATTTGATATGCCATATTACACCACTCACCCGAGCAGCACGATGTCGAGCTAGTGAGAAACATAAAAATGGTCTATACAAACGAAGCCCAGAAGCGTGTATTCTGCGATATGTCATTGCCATAGAGACTCTGTTGTAAACCTTCCAATCAAGTATTTCAAATCGACCATGTTGTGGAAACTTTGTCTTATACAGCTGCAATCCCCAGATAGCAATCGTCTTGTGCTGAAATTGCTCGAGGTCGTCCGGATCCCTGACGATGGTTATGGATTCCTTCTTCACACCAGATGGATCAACATTGTAATGCTGTTGACACACTGCATCCTATGCGGTCCGAAATTTGTCTGATTGAAAAACCTTGCTTCCCGTATACCAACAATGTGCCTCCTTTCGAATTTACTTAAATGATTGTAATTGTTTTCTAAATGGCGCCTAGGCATAATGACTTAATAAATTGAGTACAGATTGCTATGAAATATTGCTTCAAACTGAAGGAAATGCAAATTTAAATAGATAATTTTTTGGTAAATCAAAATTAAAAGTGTACATCTGTTATAATTGTTTAATTGTTATCATTTCTTATCAGAGACAAAACAGGGTAGTCAGCGTCAATTAATTGACGCTGACCCCACTACTTTCACTGGTAACGAAGCAGGTAGACGGAACGACATATATAAGACAAGACTTGCAACGAACTGCCAGATCTCTCTGAGGCCTAGGGTTGAACACACTGAGACCTCACAGACGATCTCCGGCGAGATTTGGGGAGTAGGCAGATTGAGGCCCCGTAATCGAGCTACAACAACCCAACCCACCTTTGTCCAACACTCTAAGGAGTAAGCAGATTGAGGCCTTAGAGCGTCCTTACATATTTCCTTTACCTACCTTTGTCCACCACTCTAAGGAGTAGGCAGATTGAGGCCTTAGAGTGTCCTTACATATTTCCTTTACCCACCTTTGTCCACCACTTTAAGGAGTAGGCAGATTGAGGCCTTAGAGTGTCCTTATATATTTCCTTTAACCACCTTTGTCCACCACTCTAAGGAGTAGGCAGATTGAGGCCTTAGAGTGTCCTTACATATTTCCTTTAACCACCTTTGTCCACCACTCTACGGAGTAGGCAGATTAAGGCCTACATATTTCCTTTACCTCTTGAAAATGGCTCCAAAACAGGAGCCGAAACCTCGAGTTTCCACACATTTTGGACGCTTCTTTATTATGAACATACTGGCCATACATTATCACTTGCCATAAGACACAGTAAATAACATCAACATAACATACAGTGTACAACATTCAAATACAGAATATTAATAACAGAATCTTAATTTATTGAAATAAGAAACATATCAACTTATCTAATAGACAATTTTAAAATATTTGAAACCATTTTGTAATCTAATCCAAATTTTTTCCCAAAATTTTACATTTCGTAAGACTGCTTCATATCTCTCTCAAAGCGTATGGCCAGATCTGTAATAACTCTTTTCATGGTTTTACTCGATTGCTATGATGTCAATCCTTCTGGTGCTTCCAGTTTCTGAAAGGCTATGAACTTTTTCTTATTCTTGAAAACCTTTCTCCCTGAAGATACGAGCAAGTAGTTCCCTTACTTCATGATGACGTTTCTTCCAAAGCAGTTTACAGTGGGTGCCGTACCTGAGCACATGTGCAATACATTTGTCCGACCAAAATACAATTGTAAAGGATTATTTTCAGTACTATAATATATGAGCGATGAATAATACTGCTTTTGTAAATTATTATGTTAATAAGACACCCAGAAAAATATTTGGATTAACTTACATGGTAAATTATAGATATAAATTTACTGGCAGTATTACAGTATCAGACTTTAATATTTTTGTAATGTTTTAATTAGAGGTGTGCGAAGCTTCGAAATTTCAAACCGAACCTTCTGTTCTTGAAATAGCTCGCACTAGGTGATGTTAAAGTACTTCGAAGTTCGAAATATGTAATTCTCCAAAATAGTTCGAAGTACGTTGCTCAAAAATAGTTCGAAATTTAATTTGATAGGCATTCAATGCTGCCAAAGGTAGCGAAGTTGTCACTCAGTTGCGGCGTTTTAAACTCAGTATCGGTCCCATTGAGTTGGTAGCGTAATTTCAAGAGGTTCCACTCATGCATATTTTTGACAGGTTGTAGCACACTGAGACATGACAGAGCCATTTAACAATCACAGAATTAATTTTTTATATATCCCAGCATCCCAACGCCTTTTTCTATTACAACATTATAATGGCAGTATTTGAAATTGATCAGTAAAGTAAATTTTTATAATTTATGACTATAACTGCAGATTGCCTTCCGGAAACACTGTATTAAACATACTTTATTTCACAAGGAGCCAAAAGAGTTTAATATTCACAATCAAGAGAGAGTTAAAATTTTAAGTAGTTAATAATATAGGTACCTATATCATCCTCACTTTTACTCAATCTAACCGTTTGCTAAAACTGCCTAGCTAATACTACACAACAACAAAATATTTTCTAATACAACAGTTTGTGGCTAATGGACCTGGTTTCCGAGGCCATCAGGATACAACACACACACACACACAAAATATTTATAATTAAACTTAGCTATAGATGTAGAAATCTAAAAAAGCATTTTTACCCAATCAACCTGCAAGTTTTGGCGAATCTTTCCTTTTTGTTCTACATACCAAATATTGTATGCTCAATGTACCTAAATTTTGTATTTAAGGAAATTATATGTGAACATAGAAAAATTATGGTCAGTTCGATGTTCGATTTTAAATTTTTAAAAAGTTCAAAGTTTGACCTTAGACATACTATCTCAGAGGTTCGAAGTTTGAGGCAACATATTGCTTGGGTTCGTTTACAGTTCGATTCGAAAAAAACATGGGTTCGCACACAAGTTCAAATGTTTTTCTAAAAATGCATTGAACTCTAAAGAAAATTCACTAATATTTATTATTTTTGCCAAACTCAAAATATAAAAATGTTATACCATGTATTTATGTATTTTTGATATAATTTATGGTAGACGGATTATAGTTGCACAACAGGTCCACATATATGATATTCAATAAACATTTACATTATTATCTCTAATACATATTTGCTTTGGGTTAGGATACTGTTGCCTAATTTGCCAAACACAAATTTGTGATTTGCATAAAATTGTACGGATAATCCAAAAGTAATAGTACACAGAACATCAGTAGATGCTTCGCATCAAAGTATTATATTTCGGCCAAACTTACCCAAGCCCAAAAGCCAAAATGAAAAGATACGGGGTGTTACAGTGATTAATTAAATTTGGATTTCCTTGATATCTATAATAGTATTTGGCATATTGCCTTAAAAATTATTACAGATAAGTTTTTCATAGTGATAAAAAAAACTAAATGCTAATTTGGGTGTAGTGGGTAGCGGGCGCTGTTTGCGGTACCCTTCACGTTTAAAGATACTCTTTACTTTTCATTAACATCACTAAGAAGCTTGTTATTAGAAATTAGTATTCTCTTGTATTTTCTTAACAACAAAGGTATACTTGTTGAATATGCTAAAATTGGCCATTTTCAAATTATGTGCGAATCTAAAAATATCTGCAACACATTGTTCACAATAGTTTTCAGATCATATTTTATTTACTGCATAGGCAACTGTCATAAGCAAAAATAACAAAAAAGTTAAATGAGAATAATATCACTATTACGCTTATAAATTACAATCTAAAGGGACTGGACAAGAAGGAAGAATTGTCAAAAATGGGCATGAGGTACTACAACATAAATATTGCTGTAATAACAAAAGGACTAGTTCAACTCCAAAAAGTAAAACTTTTCCATATGAAATTAAGAGTTTATTCTCTAGGTCAGTGGCTTTTAGAGTTGGTGTCAATATTGTAGTGAAGAAGAATATTGCTTAGTAGTAGACATAGTAAACTAGTGGTACTTGGTATATGTCATTCACCGCTTGAATGTTTAGAATGCTTTCTCCAGGGTTTGGAGCAGCTGCTTCATTTTCTGGAGGTAGAATATTCTAATAAAATGGTGTGTTTCACAGTGTATTTTATTTTAACATATAAACACACTAAAAGAAAGCAAACTGAAGATTAGTTATATTAATTTATTAAACAGCTCTCGTTTCCATCGTGCAATGACAGTACCATCTCGTGTGTCTAGAAATAGTGAAAGCTGTATTGACAATATATGTGTAAACACGTTGGTGGAGGTTTCACACGCACAAACTGTTGAACTTCATCTATCTGACCACAAGGGGCAAACAGTGGAGCTTTTAACTCAGACACCTTTGCCTTCTGTAACAAATTACATAAAAATTAGACCAATTAATGATATCAAGACACATAACTCTATGGTGAAAGATTAGTGAAGATGAACTGGGTGCCAGTACTAGAAATAAATAATGCTGAGTCTTTTCTTCGTTTCCATCATACATTGCAACGAGAATATGATTTATGTTTTCCTGAAAAGATTATAAGAATTAAATGATATCAAAAAAAAAAAAAGTATAAATCAAAATCCTGATTAATTTAGAATATTAAAAGTATCTCTTGATAACTTACACACTATAAACAAGGTCAAAGGATGTGAAGAATCTAATGAATGCTATAAAATGTTCAGAAATATATACAGAAGATGTTAAATGAAGCAAAGAAGAAATATATTGAGGATTACATTAATAGTTTAACCAACAAATGCAAAGCAATGTGGAAAGTGATCAATCGAGAGACAAATGCATAATATAATATAACTAATACTACCAATCCAACTCATTTAACATCTATAAGCAGTTCAGTAGGTATTTTGTAGGTATAAACAGTTCAAGTGTAGAATCAACTCGACCGCCGATCTTCAGTTATATCAGTCAAGTCAGATGCAGTGCTCGTTCCATGTTTCTTAGTCCTGTAGTAAAGGACAAAGTGTTTGAGACTGTTGTGGGGCTGAAAACTGGGGATTCCAAAGATATAATATGGCTTTATAACAAGATTAACTAAAAACATCATCCAGATAATTGAAGGGTCCGAGTACCTGACAAAATACTGGTTTTGAGAAAACTGAATTTGAAGTTCTTGGGTAAGAACTTTTATATGACAAGGTAGTTATGACAATATATAATGTACATCATAGGAAGTATATTTTAATTAGGATAGAGTTGTGTTCTCTGAGGTAATCAACTACTCCAAATTTTGAAACAAGAACAGCTACCTTCTTGATCCATAATACCAAAACTAGATACATTATTGATTCTGAATGCAAAAAGGTTACAAAAATAACTTTTATTCAAATTCTTGTACGTAAACATAAATGTAGTGGTACAATAACAATTATATAATTTCATTTTTTACTATTTTCATGTTCTCCTATAATTTGCTGGTAGAAACACTGGTACTGGGGCTTTACAAATTTCAATTTTGTTCTCAAATTTTCAATTTTGACACTTTGACCTGACCTGACCATATTTCTGTCCTATTCTTGGGACAACAATGTTTGCAATGTCGGAAACACCAGTGTGTGTGTCTCTTATTAAATTGACTTTCTTGAAGTGTGTTTGGATCGTAGGATTCTTTATAAAAGTAGTACCGGTATTCGTCAACACGAATCCATTTAATTCCAACTATGAATTGTACCATTTCACCCATTGTATCGATGTATCAAATTTAGTCTTGAGGCCAAATCATCGAATTTTCTTAAATGGGCCGACATATCAGTCCCGTGATTGATTTTCGGAGACTTACTAATAATTTCATGGTATTCTGGTACAAATATATTTTTTTGCTTTCGTAAGTTTTTTTTCAATGCGGCCAAAACCAGGATCAGAGTCCAAGAACCTGTGACCAACTTCTGGAAATTTGTGATCTATTATTTCCACACTCCTTTCAATGTCAAGTATTGATACAGGCATAACATTTGAAAGTTTTTGTTTTGTCCAGCGCACGAGTCAGTCCATATTATCAAATTAGATGTGGAGCTATTTTGAAAAGCTGGATTGTATTCTATGAAAGTCAGTAAAGCACTGCAAACCTCGTTGCTTGCACTATTAGCAACATTCTTTGTTGATGTGAAGAAATTAGCACTTTCTTTAGTTTTCGCTACGAGATGAATTCCTAAATTGTACATTCACATTTGTCGTGGGTAAAATGCCTTTCATGTTGTTAATCATGGAAGGGGAATTGTTTGTTGTAAATCTATTGTCAAGTAGCAGACTTTCTCACTGTCTTCATCAAGAGAACGATCTATACTTTGCAAAGCAAAGGCCGACCTATAGTTTTCTTAATGTTCAACATTACTTTCCCCATAATCACACTTGCTACGGGTATCACCTTGCGGTTGATGAAAATGTAGATTGAATTTAGTATCAAAAACTTTGGCAAAAGTCAAATATTTGATGAGAAACTTTTTTAGAACATTATCTTTTTCGCATTTCTCCCTGTATAATTGGAACATCCGTGAAATGTTCTGTTGAGGTGATAGGTATTCTTTATATGGATTATTATTCTGGGAATAACATGACAACTCAGATAGGAAATTATTGATGTGGTCAGTAATATATTTCATGACATCATCACAAACTTTGTATGGTCTCTTCTTATGTAGACCCCTGCCATCTAGATTAGGTGCAGGCAGGCCTTTTATGGAGTCTTGAATATGCTCTACTTTCTTCTTGCCAATTTGAAAAATGGAGGAAAAGGCTTCCTTACAAATAGAGTTTCCCTGTCAATATTTGCTCTATAGCTGATTGTAGCAGATCTATGCTTCATTGCATCTTTCTGTGGCCGTGCAGGTGGTTTTAATGTGATGCTCTTGAATTAAAAAAAAACATTTTTTGAATTAACATCCAGTTTATAGAACCTCGAAAATAATTTGCTTCTCTGTTCAACTTTTTTTTTTATCGGAACATTTTCTTCTACAGTTCGGATTGCATAAACAACCCAACTGCATTGTCTTTTGTGAAACTTCTTTGCCCTTCTGATTGATACTGATTCTTTTTCCAACTATCTGGATTGCTACAACACTTCCTAGTTGTCTTTTTACTGTTTTTAGTTCCTTTGTCTTCAGTTGTGTTTATTTCAACATTCTCTATGTCATCGTTTTTCATATTTTCTTCGCTATTATAATTTTTGTACTGTTCTATATTTTCTTTCCCTTTTTCTGTGTTCTGTTTTTCTTTATTTTTTTCTGTGCTGCTTTTTTTCTTAGGTTTTGGAGAGGACATATTCATCCCTATCAGAGCCAATAAATGTCTTGTCTTCTTCACTTGGAATACTTCCTTAAAAACAATATTACCATTCAACACCTAGGTATAGACAATTATTAATAATTTGGTTTTACTTACCATTACATGAATTGATTGAAGTGAGATTGTTTCGTTTCCTCTTCCTAGTCGATATCTCTGAACCTAGAATATAAACAAAATAATAATGACTGTCTACAAATAATCAAAAATCTATAAGAGACGGGCCTCAAACAATCATAATCAAAAAACTAAGTTAACAGAGAATAAAAGATGAAAATGAATTAACAGCTTATACTAACTGTTTATTTTCCTGAGTATTTGCAACTTGTAATATTTTCTAGGTTATGGTCTTTCTAGGTTATGGTCCATATTTTATAGGATTTCTTTATTATTTTTGTTAGTTGTTTGTTCTAGTGCTTTTCTCATCATTAACATGCCTCGTGAGAAAATTTCCGTACTTTATTTCCCACAAAACACTTACACACTTAAGCAAAATTATTCCCAACCGGAAAGTGACAATTCATTTTTGACACAACTGTCAGTGGATAAAAGAGCCAGGTGCAATTGAAACTTGCTAATCAATGGATAAAAGAGATAAGTGACTCATTATATGAATAAAGGTGATAAGTGCTGTTAGTTACCACTTATATCCTTTATCCATTCATAAATGCCTTATTTTGAGCAGTTTTAAATCCTAAGTCGGTGCTAAATGGTACATTATCATTTAGCTCCTTCATTCATAAGCACACTTGAAGAACCCAAATTACCACAACACTTTTTAAAAAGAACCGACGATCGTTTCACTAACAAAGTTAGCGTCATCAGAGGATGAAAAATTCTAACTACTTTAAAACTAACACCACCTTATATACTGAATGTTGAAGTGGAACCAAGAGGGGGACTAAATCACAGGCAATTTCTGCAGGGTGTTGTATTTTTATCATTGGACCAGGTTTTTGAACTTTCTTTATTACTTTATCCAACAGACACAAAGAATGTTCATTCCCAAATCATGTTTTCTATATGTTTTAATACTTTTTATGACGTTTAAGCGAAAAAAAGTTTTGAAATTTTTGTCCTCGGTGCCATACTTCCACACGTATTGACGATCTGGAAGTAAAACTAAATGCAATCCACACTTAATAATAGGTAAGGTGTTTTTAAAAACTTTATGTGACCATCACGCACCAATTTATCTGTTTTGGAAAACGTTATGTGACATACGTTTTCAAAGATAGTTTTATCGATTTTCGCTATACAATTTCTTATACAAACTTCTAAATGTTTTACGTTGCAAAATGGGTGTAGTTTATAAATATTGTTTTTCAAGTAACCCTATAGAAATAAATCACATGGCATAAGCTCTGGAAATCTAGCAGGACTAGGGTTACCTGGATATCAACCTATCCATTGCTTACAAAACATATTGTTCAATCACTCATGTACTGTGTAGAATGAACAGACACTCCATCTTGTTGGAATATAAACCAATAAATATGCTGCTTTAATGGACAAATGACCATCTAGGTTTGTAAAAAGTTTAAAGCTCATTCTCTATTCAAAGTTTGTCTAAAAATGAAGGGACCTACAAGTCTCTAATTTAAAGTACCACACCACATTTACTTTTAATCTATATTGGTCCTTGGCTTTAATAATAAAATTTTAATTATAATCTGCCTACCACCTGCAATTTTGAAAACCGACTGCAACATTAATGTAAAAGTTGCTTCATCAGTAACATTTTTTTTTTTTTTAGAAAACTCGATTGTCTTCCTACATTCCCTGATGCTTTGTACAAAAATCAAAGCGGGCATCATAATCCCTGTCTCTCAGTACTTGCACTAATGTTGGGTTGTGCAAATGAAAAGAATTCGTCTTTAAAATTCACCTCACAGACGTTTGACTAACCTCTGTGTTGTCTGATATAAATTTCATTGAAACGCTTTGTGTTTCTGGATGACAGTCAATACAATGTTGTTTATGTTATTCTCATTTAAAGTTATTGGATTAGCACGAGTAATTTTATATATGTTTTTAACTGAACTAGTTAAATTAATTTTTTATATATATATATTTTTTTTTAAATATTGATGCCACTGTAGGATAACTTAAATTTTGGCCCGGATGCCTTCCACTGAAAATTTCAGCTACTTCTTTAGTACTTTGATAATTATGATGACATATCAGTACTATTTCTATTAATTCACTAATGAGGAGATCCCGCCTTTTGAATTCTGAAAAAATTCCTTCAAATGAGCACTAATTAGTCCCCTGAGAGCACATATCCGGTGTCCGTTTCAATTTTTTATGTTTATATATATATATATATATATATATATATATATATATATATATATATATATATATATATATATATATATATATATATATATAGTGTGTGTGTATGTGTATGTATGTATCACACCGATAACTCAAAAAATAATGGGCCGATTTTGATAAAATTTTGTGAGTACCTTTGTTTTGCCAGTAGCTTGGATAAGTTCGTTTGCCTGGAAAATCTGCTCAGTTGAAATAGATTAAACAATGATTTGTTGTAATTAGACAGACGGATTCCCCCGATTAGTATCAGTTCTGAGCTGAACTTCAATTTATGGAATTTCGACCACGAAATTATAATGCATGTTTGTAAGAAAATAAATTCGGGACTCAGCAAGTGCGTTATGGTAGCGAATTTTTATTGAATGCCTCAAATTTAAATAGCTCAATTTGCTCTTAACCTATAAGGTTCGTTCGGCAGGAAGCTAGTTTTTTCGGGAACAGTTTATTTTTGAAAGTTTTTTGTACATTTTCAAACAGTAAAGTTATTTTCATGAAATATGGTACATTGTTTCTACTATACTGGTAACCAAATTTGAAGTCTGCTTTCTTAAAAAAAAAAACATATTTGCTATTTAAAACATTTTTATGAAAATTCACTATTATAACGCATTTGCTGCGTCCAGACTTTTTTCTTATACACAGTGTCTAACCTATTTTATAAGTTTTATTATTAATTACAAAAAATAAAACAGATAAAATGCAATGCTAATAAGCTTGTCAAGAGATGACTGTTACAAATTCTTGTTGTTATGACAAATATAGATAGTTTTCAAAGGTAGCTTTTGATTTTTAAATTTACTAACAAATGCTAAAATTCATTTGGAAGGATACTTTATTATCCAGTTTGAATGCTAAATATTAGTTCTTTTAAATTTTACTGCTGCTCCTCGAATGTTGGATAAACTCGTGTGCATCAAAATACAGGGCATGACCACAGATAGCAACAAAGTGTCTGGTCTACAAATACTTGGATTAGTTTTGACACAAATTTATGTAATTTAGTTATCAGAGTTATTTACAAGTAAAAAAGTATTTAGTTTTTCTTAGTCATAGTACAGGTAAAAAAAATACGTTATTAATTTTTTCTCAGATGTTATACAAGACTGGTATATGGGGTCCATTCTAAACAGTTTTTCCTTATAAAGTTTTTTGAAATCTTGTTAATTTGGCTCATTTTTATGTACCACCGTCCACTTTTTTTTATTTCCTGGTTAACCAATGGCATGTGTCAAAATTGATTTTTTTGCCAGCTTAATTCCATACACGACTGGCTTGTTCTAAGATATCTCTTAGGTCGGGGGGTTGAACATACTGAGACCTTCAAGACGACTTCCAGTGAGATTTTGGGAGTAGGCAGATTGAGGCACCATAATCAAGCTACAACACAACCTACCCTTATCCACCGTTGTAACGAGTAAGGGGTTATAATTCGCTGTCATTTGGTAAACAAATTTAAAAATCTTAAAGTGGAGATCTCCTCGTGAGCGATTTTTTTCTATGAAAATTCGCTAAAAAACTAAAAAATACTTCAGCTGACTTCACAAATGTGGGAGACTTATAGATGCTCATTTTCACATCTGTATCTACTATTTTTTCTGTAAACGTCTAACAAGCAATCAGCACACTCAACATATATGTTATTATGCTTTATTGCCTAATAAAAAATACGTTTTGTTTTCAGGTCGTACCACAACTTATTCACCACCAAAGAAAGCATTAGAAATGGTACAAGATGATGAGCATCAAGAACTTACATTTGTTGCTTCATGATAATGGAGGCATGATCTTAGTGATTTTTATTAGAAAAAATGGTTGTTAAATTATTTATAATTTGACACTATAGTACGGCAGGGTATTTATTGTTTTGTAGTACTTATGTTGTTCTTTGAAAGGTAGTGCTTTTTAGCAAAGGTTTTATATTTGCAGTAAATTTTAATATAGTATTTATTATTATTAAAAGTATTATTATAAAGACATTTTTAAATGGGTATCAAGCATTCGTTTAAATTTATACTCGATTTTTTGCCATGACAACAAATTTGTTTAACATAACTTATTTCAAGAATAATAATAAATAGTTGTGCTGTTGTCAGTTTAAAGCAAATTGAAGAATTGAAGTTATCACCCATAAATAGAATATATATTCTTCTTTTATATAAAATTATTTCATGCAATTTTTCACTAAACACATTACTGCAGGAGAATATTATTTAATCAATCTTGTTTTAAATTTAATGTGTAAATTCATAGATATAAATGACAGTAATGTCTAACAACACTGCGTAAAGAGTAGTGCTGGGAACAAAAACTGGTTAACCAATCAAACGGTCATGATTGGTAGCAAGAAGTGTGGTTATGGATATGCAAAAACTAGTCGACTAGTCATTTAAACTATAATTTTTAATTGGTAAGTCATTCAGATTGGAAAGCTAAAAACTTACACCGGTTAGCGGATCGACAGGTGATAATTTAAAGCTAAAACTGCAGGTATCCATCTGTGAACCCAGTCTTTCAACTATTATCTTTCAACTATCGAATAAAAGATCCAGGTTGCATTCTTCAAGGCGAATGGTAAATGTCTATCTGTTTTTTTGCAGCGAATCTGTTAGAACAAAATCATGTTTCAGGCAATTTCTATTTTGTGATTGTGGTTTAGTAATATAAAGTTTTTCAATAAATAGCCACCATTTTGAATTAAGTATTTTAGGTGAAAATAATTGATAACATAGAATATATTAGAGTAAAACATATTCTATTTGACATTTGAATAAGCCAATAAGGATCCAATATTCTTTTTGAGCAAAAATTTAAAAAAGAAACATAATAAAACCTCTAGAAATGCTTTAATATGTTTGTTTTTCTTGACACTATATGTTACACATATAAGGATTGTATTTTATTTATTTTTATCTAATTATACTAACCTCACAACGTAATTGAAACAAAGAAGATATCATTTTATGCTAGTCAGCTATCATTTTGTAATAAATTACAACCAAAAAGTAAGTCATTGGCCCTAGCCTTTCGAAAATTGTCACACCATTGTTAAAACACTTGACTTTAGAGAAAAATAACTGGAGGCTACCAGTTTGACATTTCTAGAGATTAAGTAAACCAATCACGAAGATCATTTTGGAGCAAAATGGCGGACAATTTTTAATTTCTTAATTTGGTAGAAAATCTTAAAGAATTGCTTGTTATTTTACCTTTGCTCAAAATTAACGCTCCATTAAAAAATTATCTTTAAAGTTAATGTCCTCGCACATCGCTAATCCGATTTTAATTATATTTTTTCCAAAGTGTAGCTTGTTTCATCAACAAATACATTCTTTCAAAGCACACAATCAAATGAAATGATCATGAATCGGTGGTCCCGCGAAACTTTGCTTGACCATGGTGACTGTTGTGATCATTGGCTTCCTCACAATCTTAAATAACACGGGTTATTGTATGAGAAACTTACATTCTCGCAGCTATATCATGGTAGCTTAATCCTTCCCCGGCCAATGTAATCGCTTGCACAAATTCATCGCAAGTCTGATCTCTTGTTTGGTGTTCCATTGCAACAACTTGTTATCTAAGCACCATTTAAAGGCAGTAAAGTAAATTATCATGTGACATTTGTGAATTTTATTGTTCTGATGTTTTATTTTTGTTTTCCCATAGCCTTCCTGGTGTTACCTAGTAATATTTAAAATTTAATTTTCAATAAAGTGACATCTCAGTCTTAATTGTGCATTTGCTTTATTAATAGAGACAATGGTCTGATTAAAAAAACAGATTGTCCAGAAAAGATGAAGCTACAATTAAACTTAAATAAATCCCTGCTGATTTAACCGTAGTATCCCACCGGGTGTTACAAATTTCAGGAAAAAATGTATCTTCATTAGTATACCTGTATATGCTCAAAAATGAAATTTGAAAAAACACAGCCAGATTGTTTTTGCTCATGGCTACATTAAAAAAAGATCATTAAAATCGGATTAACGGTGTCTGAGGAAATTAATTTTGAAGTTACAATAATTTTTTAGTGGTGTTTTAATTTTGATGCAACTGTATTTGCACATTTCGAAGTTTATTGCAAAATGTATTTTACATAACAACTTTGATGAAAGAAAAATGTATATATTTAAGTAGTCCAGTCCAACTGGTCGTTTAACTACTATATTCATGGTTATATAAGAGTTGTATATACCGAAACTAAAATTATTAACTTACGGCTCTGTGAAGTTATCATGTTTGCAAAATCGTTCAGAGGCAAACAACCTGGTCACAATTTTTAAATACTTGAGTTTAGCGGAAAAATAAGTAGAAACATTAAATTTAGCATTTTTCAAGTCTACTCAAAAGTACTTTTCATCCTCAGATTTGATCCTATAATAAATTACAAAAATTTGCTGCCATTTAACAAAAAATCATATGAAAGTTTATATTTAAGATATTTTAAACCTATTACGAAACACATTTTATATAGCAATTTGCTTAACTATTAAGCAGTTTAAAAAACCGATCTGGCTGGTTTTGTAAACACTTTATTTCATATTTTCATGGTTTGTATATATGAAATACGTGGTCATCAGCTCAAGACTTTTGAAAGTTACAAGGTCTGTAAATTAGGTAATGAGATTGACAATGCAGCGTTTGATATGACAACACTGGAAGCACGTGGCATGGGGGGGTGGCGACAGGTTGACATGTGCTACACGTTCATTACGAGTTAGAACTCTGTCGAGCCATTTGGTTGCATGTTGTCGTTGTTCCCGTGAAACCAGATTTTGTAGTGCATTCTAAAACTCGGTGGCATTTATTTGGAGCACCAGTGTGCTATCAGGTTTTGCTTCAGACTTGGGCAAAGTGCAACAGGTACTTTTGCAAAACTTCAGAAGGTCTACGGAGACAGTGCTTTGATTATAGATTGTGCCTCAAGAAGAGACAGTAAATCAACATTTTTACCGAGAGATTCTTGAAAGACTCCGAAAAAGGGTCATGCATGTGAGACCAAACATCACGAATAATTGTATCCTGCATCATGACAATGTTTCTTGCCACACAGAAATTTCCATAAATGAGTTTTTGGACATTAAAAACATTACTGTGGCTCCTCAACGTCTTTAGTTACCTGACTTGAGTCCTTGTGACCTTTTCCTCCTTCTAAGAGTGAAAATTCATCTCAAGAGACATATTTTGGGACACTCAACAACATTCAAACGGCTGTAACAGACCAGCTGAAGGCTATTCCAGTATCCGCGTTCCAGCGCTGCTATGAGCAGTGGAGGAACTGTCTCCAAGCTGTGTGACTTCCAAGGGAATTATTTTAAGGGAGATAAAGTTCAATTGAAATTGTACTTAAATATAAATATTTAAAAAAATCAGTCTCATTACTTAATATACAGACCTCGTATTATAATGTTTACAAAATCTTTCTCCGAATACAAACATGCAAATACATCCTTGATTTTTGAGTTCAGAACATTCCAAAATAAATTTCTGTGTAAAGACTTTTTTGATGTGAAAAAGCTGAAATAACAAATAAACAAGAAACAAGAAAATAATTATAACATTTTAGGTTAAATAACGGTTTTCTCTACTAAATCGTCTTTTGATAATACACATTTTTCAATTCTTTTTCTATTGTTATTTACTACTCTACGTAATTCAGCTTGTGTAACCTCCTGTCAAGTTTGGGTTATTCTGTCACATAGATGTTACAGATTTTGTGCTCTGGTTTTGCTTTAATATTTCCCCACAAACAAAAATCAACAGGAGTTACGTTGGGAGATCTTGACGGCCAGAAAATTAAAGGAGTATTCGACCTTTGTTGAAAGTTTTGATTTAGCCATTGTCTGACTATCACTGCATTATGACTTGGTCTCCCATCTAGCTGAAAATACATATCGTGTCGCATTTGAATTGAAAGTTCATGTAATGCATCCCAAAGTTCATTGTCTAAAAACTAATAACCATTTAAATTATAATTGAAAAAGAAGGGCCCTATTATTCTATCATCTAATATTCCACACCACAAAATTAATTTTCTGAGAATACTGCTTTCAGAAATTAATTAACAACCCAGTGTAGATTCTCTGTGATGATACCACATATTTTGTTGTAAAGGTAGCCTTATCTGTGTACAGAATATTATTCAGAAAATTCCTGTTATTCGAATAATTTCCTTGATTCCACAAGCAATATTCCAACCTTCTTTCATTCTCATTTATTCCGGCCGGTGTTGCTTGAAATACGAAATCTTTTTCAGGCTGTGTTGCCATGGTCAAACTCACTTAATGGGTTGCTAGATGTTTCGCCAACCATAGCTGCTGTATTCTTCAGTAGCTGGACTGAAACTGAATTTTAATGTCTACCTCAATTCCAATTTTAAATATGGTAAAGGACACAAGGCTCATTTGCAGCTGTTATTACCTATATAGTATATATTAAAATAAGAGCATATCTGTGTTAAAACGAATGCTGGATTGGATTGCATATATTTTATGGCAGATAAAACAATTAAAAATGTGTAAATGAGGGCATACACCAATATATGACCTTAGATTTTTGTCCTTCGCCAATTCACACGGTTAAAAATCCCCTAGATAACTGTTTTTAGACAATTGAACAATTTACAGTCCAAAGGGATATTTGGCATATTCTCTGATCTGCTAAAATTCGCAATAGTTGTTTCACATTATAAAAATGGTGCCCCTGCAGCATAGAGAATTTTATAGACAAATTCATTTATTGAGCGTCTTCTAAAAAATATTTGAAATAATTATTTATAATCGCATTTTAAATTTTTAAATAAAGTTCAAACACTTACCACCGTTCAGCATGGATTTACATCTGGTAAATCCACCAAAAATGCATCTGTCCATTTTCTGAATTATATCTATCACCGTTTAGATTCCTGTAAGCATGTCGCTTCACTGATGTTTGACCTTTTCAAGGCTTTCGATGTCATTGGCTTGGAGTTTCTGGTGATTACGTTGGAGCAGTGGGTGTATGCGGTAAGGTCCTGCAGCTGATTACATTGTACTGTAGCGACCGCACACTGATAGTCAGATGCAGCAAGGCCCATTCCAATCCATTTAAACTGGATCTTAGAGTGTGGCAGGGTTCCGTCTTGGGTCCACTTCTATTTCTGTTGTTTTTTAATGACCTTCTGCTTTATATAAGTACTGGGATGCTTACCATGTTCGCTGATGATATACCAGTAATGGTTGTGGCTGACACTTGAGAGGCGTTTTCGGACGGGGTAGATCTCGTGATGGATGAATTGAGCATGTGGTGTCAGCCAAATACACTAATACTCAATTCAGAAAAGACGACTTGTTTAAGTCTTAATAATAGACCACTAAACAGTGCACAACAGGTACAGGGCTATGCGGACGACATTGTCATCATAATCCGAGGAGAGGTTACACAGTCAGTGTGGGAGCGCATGCAGACAGCACTGAAGGTGGTGGAAAGGTGGCCGGTTGGCCAAGGGGTGAGCCATGAGAAAGCAACCGTCATACCGTTTATGATGAGAGGGAAGTGGGAGAGCCACATAATTCTCACTCTGTGCGGTAGAAACATCCCAATGGTCAGGGAGGTGAAATATCTTATTGCACTCTACGCTAACCTGGAATGGTCACGTTGGAAAAATTCTGCTTAAGACAGTTATGACCCTAGCCGTCACTAGGTGGCTATATGGAAAAAAGTGGGGACTAAGACCTAGTATGGCCCACTGGCTGTACACAAGGGTGGTCAAACCATCGTTAACATACGTGGCACTGGTCTGGTGGCCTAAGGTGACACAATCCAGTGCCAAACAAAAACTAGGCAAGATCCAAAGGATGGCTTGCCTAGGCATCACAGGGGCCATGGTTTCAACCCCAACAGCCCCCATGGGGGTGTTGCTGGATCTGCATCCCCCCCCCCCCCTTCCCCCACACACACATTTAGTTATCATGGGCGAGGCCAGACTAGGACTATACAGACTAGCCTCCAATGATAGAATGAAGATCAACCCAGGTTGCAGGGGCTACTGCAAAATTCAGGAGATCTTAAAGAAGCTCATGCTTGAAATGAGGTCAGGCTTCACGAGCCCGCGAATCTGCAGAGAAAACAATTTTACAGTGGAAATCCCCGACCGCAAGGCATGGCGAGACGCCGAGCCTACCACGGGAAGCGCTCGTCTTGTTCAAGGACGGATCCGACGGGGGCAGGCGTTTATTCAGAAGGACCGAGAGTAAGTCACAGTATTTCCCTCGGAGCTCATGCAACAGTCTTTCAGGCCGAAATGTACGCCATTCTGCACTGCGTGCGAGAGAACAAAAGGAGAGGCTACACCAACAAGCTGATCCTCATAGCCACAGACAGCCAGGCAACCCTTAAGGCCCTAAGTAGCCCACGTGTAAATACAAGGCTGGTAAGTGAATGCCGACACGAGACGAGCGACCTGGCTGGGCAGAATGAGGTCACCCTCATCTGGGTGCCGGGTCACTCGGGGATCAAGGGCAATGAAGAAGCTGACAGTCTCACGTGGAGAGACTCAGCAAAACCATTCCTGGGCCTGACGAAGAGCACTGCCAGGGGAGCCATTAAGTCAGACACGATTATAAGGTGTACTGGGCAAACTGTCCAGCGCTCAGACATGGGAAGTAAGTAATTAAGGAACCTAGTTCAAAGAGAGCTGTGGAGCTCCTAAATCTTAGCAGAGGACAGCTCAGGAACAACGGGACTCTTGGCGGGGCACATGGCCATCAAGAAACGCCTGCATAAAATGGTGCAGTTTGAGGGGGACCTGTCTTGTTGACTCGGGGGGGGGGGGTATGTATCAACGCAGCACATCTTGTGCGAGTGTAAAGCTCTGGACCGCAAAAGACAACTGAACTACAGACAGCCTAGACCGGAGACAGAGCAATATAAAACTTCACCATAGTAATTGCTGTGCAGACTAGTTCAAGGCACAGTGATTTTGGAATGGGCGGAGTAGAAAAGACAAAGGGCATGCACAATAAGCCAAAGGCTGCAGTGCAATCGGGGCGGCAAATAAGCGGACGAGCCCTAAGGAAAAAAAGTGTTCAACAGGGCCAACCAAAATTAACTATTGAAATCTCTGGGAGCACTAAGTTTCTCGGAATTATTGTGGATGAGAGATTGAGTTGGGAAGTGCAGATAGAGCATCTTTGCAAGAAGCTAAACCGGACAGCATTTGCAATTCTACAGCTGTGTGATTCGTTGGATACTGATGGTTTGCTGAGTGTGTATTATGCGATGGATTACTCATACATTTCCTACAATATCATATTTTGGGGCTCTGCAAGGGACGTTGAACATGTTTTCATCATCCAAAAAAGATTGCTTTATATTGTTTTTAGAATGAGTCCTAGGGAAACTTGTAGAGACCTATTTAAAAATAACAGAGTTTTGACCTTACTTCTAAGTGTATTATGTTTGTTAGACATAATATGGATATGTTTGTGAAGAACTCAGGCTATCCAATTATAACGCGAAACATGGAGATGCTTTGAGCATACCCAAACATGAAAAGGCATTTTATAAACATTCTCCTCATTATAATTGTATGTATAACACACTGCCTGATGTTCTCAGGACTGACACATCTGTGAACAGCTCTAAGTGTCATTTAAAAAATCATCTGTTTATGAATGTGTTTTGTTGGTGAATATTTACAATTGTACTAATTGGTTTTAGTGCAGCTTGTTTACAATGTGCAGCTAAATAAGTTTACACTGGATGTCTGTATGGTGACTGTATTTTTAATAAATTGGATGCCTGGTCCGATCTACATGGTGTATCATATCATTTTACATTGTCTGTTCAACAGTTAATATTGCCGCAGTATTGGCTTTGACACGTTATTATATTTCATGTCTACTAAAGGTTATCTTTGGCGTGCCATATATACTATTGTATCAACCATGGCGAATAAACTTATTATTTAAAAGTTTAATCTGTCTGTCATTCAAATGTTGAATTGATTGGTGAATCAACTGATCAGTCATTTAACAGACTGACAGGTGATAAATTGACCGATTGGTGAGTTTTAGTAGCTCGGTTATTCAGATAACAGTTATTATTTCTAATAACCAACAAAAATGTGAAAAATTCACAGCACCACTAAAGAGTAACTACAGCTAGAGACAACTTTTTGTGTAAGCGATTACCTAATTTGAAAACTATAAAGTAAAAATACTCAATTAGTCCACTAAAGCTGCAGTGAAAAGCATTTTACTAGCTGCCAACTACTGAAGTCATATTGTAGTTATTTAAACACGAGTAATGTCACCTAGTGGTGTAGTTCAGATACGTGCTAATGTTATTTAATCAGATTTAAGCAATGTCAGTCAGTTCCTGATTTGTAAACCCATCGGATATGCTGAAATTGCTAGTATGCAAACCCCTGCTCTAACAAACATAATTGTTAATGGAAAGGGTCAAAAAATACTAAAAAGAAAGAATGTAAAGAACTGTCAAAGGAACCATATCTGTTAATAAAACAATTACTTCAGCATTCCGCTGCCCATGATATAATGACTTAGAAGAGATATGATATTGCGCATATGCCCCGCCTCCTCATATGACGTCACGCGGTGAGTAACGTTACAGAAGTCCAACTACATACTTAAAACAAAGTCATTCTTAATCAAAAAGTTTCTCTACCTCAGTTTAATGCTGTTGAAGTTACACCTATATTGTCTTTTTCAGGTAATATAGATAGCAGCACTAAATTTAATCTTTTTCATTTTTATTACTTCCAACTGTATGCACTTAAATATTAGCAAAATACGTAATTTGTTGAGAGGTTGTGATGAACTATCAAACCCCACTGCACGACATTGTTGCATTGGACTCACCACTTGACACCATGCATGTGACAGGTCTAAAAATAGGTTGTCTGAATATCATATCTCTCGTTAATTGTATCATGTCCGCTGCCAACCTTTAATATACATTTAAATGAGTGCTTGGTATTCTATGTTAAATATTTCAGTTACAGTAACACACTCAAACGAGTATAATGTATTTTACCAGTGGTCTTTATCATGGTCTCTCTTTTACATCAGTTTTAGCAACAATGTTAATTATAATAATATGTATTCTACTAAACTAATTATTCCTTATTACATTTTATAATCTGATGTGACAGCTAAAAACAAAATTAAGTGAATGGTGAACACAAAATTGTACAACAAGCTCGAATAGAATGAAAAATAATTGAGAAAAACAAAAACAGAAATGTATATTTAATAGCAGAATAAATTTGAACTAACTTTTCTAAAGTGAATTCGAATAGATGCTGTAAAGTGGACCAATATTTAAAGTAGTTAAGGACCCACTACCTTCTTATAGATATGTAAATAATATAAAAATCTATTATTTAACATATACTAATTAAAGAAGCAATTGACAATAAACAAACAAAAATAAACCTTGACTAACATAAACATTAATTGAGGAGAATCTGAGATGCACACCAGATTAGTACAATAAGGTAAGTGATGCATTAACAACTAGAAATTTTTTTAAATAGAATACAACAAAAACAATCCTATAATTTTGTTAAACTAATAAAAGACTGTAAAACAATCGGTAGAAAATCAAAATGAATATCTCTATATACTCATAGGAAACATTTTTTAGTCAAACAATGAAATACACTGCTGGTGTTTTAATAAAATATTCATATAGGGGTGTCTCAGGAATTTAAACTATTAGCTGTATATCAAGAACTGCTCTGACTTTAAGTTTGAAAATTCGCAGAAAAATGTTATCTATAGTTATCCATTCAACAGAACTGTTTACAGCTTCAAATCGTCTTCTGTTATACCGGAAGTGAGCATCAACTTCCATATTTCAAATAGAACACCTTATTTTAAATTCCTCAAAAGTTTAGCTTTTTCTTATTCTTTAAGTTAGTTGATTTGGGCCATCATCTGATCACAGGTTGAATAGGTATATCTGTGAGAGCATCCAAGTGATATATTGAAGTTGGTTACAAAATATTTATAATAAACATCTTACCTTATTCTGGCTTCGTTCTGGGTTTGTTCTTTCTAAGACTAGGTTCAAATCATTTCATGCATCTTAACTTAGCAGGCAAGTGCCTGCCGATATGTTCGTGAATAATAGATACTACAAAGTCCGGGAATTTGTGGTGTTGGTTACTTTGTCAACTACAGCAATTTTTTTTCAAGACAGATAACAAGTAGAAGTAATTTCTACATGATATCTGGGTGTGACATGAGAAAGCAATGGAAAACAAGAAATAGAAATAAATAAATGAATTGAGATGACGATGATAAATAAATAAAATTAAATATGTATGAAACTATCTGCCTGCCTACTTTGACATGGATGTGAGTTGTGGGTCTTAACGAGAAGTCAGAAAAGTAAGTTACAAGCTCTTGAAATGAAGTATTTGAGAAGAGTTACAGGAATAAGTGAAAACTAGAGAAGAACTACAAAGACAACTTATACTAGACTTTATTTGTATGTGGCAAATCAGTGGATGGAGCCATTTACAAATAATGAACCGTTTAAGGCAAGTTAAGAGTGTGCAAAGCAAAAGTACAAGAAAGGTGAAAAGAGGGAGGCCATAAGATACATGGGACAGTAAAGTGGAAAACATTTTGAAGAGCAAGGATACAATATGGACTGATGCGAAAGTGTGGGATTAGGTTATATAATCAGTAGGCTATTTTAGTCCCCTCACTGCCACCTTAGGTCTATTGCGGCGTACACCTAATTATTTAAAATTTCACCCATCAAACATAGCTTCTGTCGTTAATTTCTAGAGTCAAAGTTGGTCCAAATCTCTGGTGCTCTCTCCCGATATTCTGAGAGCAGGGTGTGTGCTGTTCTAGATAAGCCAGTTCCGTAGGTGGGTTTAGCTCTCCCTGTGACGCCGCTCTCATGCGACTTATCAGGAGAATGTGTTGTCTGGTCTTGGACGTGGCTGCTCCAGTGTCTGTGGGTCGACTGGTGGTAGGGCCTATGGGTTTTTGTTCAACCACAACATCTGACTTTCAGTCAGGATAGAACCTGTCTAGACCCAAGGTATATCTGAAGCCGTTTCCCTCCAGCCTAGCCATTGACATTCCATCAACCGAAATTGTCAAGATGGACCCGCTTCTTCTAAGTGTAGAATAGACTACTTCCGAGTGTTGAGGCCATCAGATCATTTTTCACGTCTAGTGAGTATACAGACATGCGGTTTTGGAAGGTCTTGTCTTAATGCAAACTTGAGGTGAGCCCCTTTCCATGGTTGAAGCTCGCCAACTACTGGGTCCAGCCAAAGGGAACTGTACTTATCAGCACAAGTAATAAGCGTCCAACAGGCTATTGTGTGCAGCCTTGGAGCCCTACCCTTAGGCCTTCTACTGGGATATGTTCTACTGATTCCAAGATAGATAGCTGTAGCAGTCCCAGTTGTTCATTATTCAGTGCAGATGTGGGATGCTCAAGCGGACGATGCCCACTTAGACCCCCTCCAGCTACTGCATGTAATGTTCCCATCAGGGCTTTTTGCCTGCTCTTGAGGTGTGCTGCCACCTGAATGAAGTCGCTTGCCCGTTTCAGAGCCCGCAGTAGAGGTTTCAATCTCTTTGGATTTTTCCACCTCTATAGAGATCTCAGCATCTCTCTAAGATTGTCTGGACTCAACATGCTCCAGTTTGTCGTATCTAACAACAGGCAGGATATACCTTGAACTTATTCTTTTTATTTCGTGCCCTCACCCATAGGGGCATGTAAAAGTGTTAGCAAAAAGCACAAAACTAGTATGTGTCTCCAATAATGCTCAAAATATATCCGTCCTTATATATATATATATATATATATATATATATATATAT
Source organism: Tillus elongatus (assembly GCA_964006375.1). NCBI lineage: Eukaryota > Metazoa > Arthropoda > Insecta > Coleoptera > Cleridae > Tillus > Tillus elongatus. The sequence continues at coordinate 109,889,534 of OZ023263.1, read as the reverse complement.
ATATATATATATATATATATATATATATATATATATATATATATAAATGATAAAATTCCACTACAATAGAGGATTTTCTAAAAGTGGAATAAGAAAATATTAGCAATAAAAATTGAGAAACCGAATGTGTATGTGAATATTGAAGAGTGTCATTTTTTGCTTATTGTGATTGCAAATGTGGATACTCGTTACATTACTAGTTCATAACATACTTACAAAGATATCAATTCTTATCTTATTGATTAGATAAAGGTCAGCTAGTAAATTAGTCAGGTGGATACTTGATGTAAATTGATAGCTATTTTTAAATTTGGAAGCTTAAGAATATTTGATAAATACACTTTGAAGATATACAATTTACTGCGATTAAATTTTACTTCTAAATGTGTACTGCTAAAGTAATAATCAAACAGATATCAGTTTTCAAATATATAATAATGATTTTAGCTTTATTTGATATACATGTAAAAACTACGTACAACTCTCTAGGAATGTGAAGCTGATTATAATTTGTTTTATTTATATCAAATATCGTTTAAGCCAAGCCTTGGACATCACTTCTCAAAAAACTTTTGCTTTGTTAATTCTTAATGGGTCCTAACAGCTTTCTTTTAATTACATAGTTGGCACTTAACAAATGAACATGAAAAGAAATACTTTTTCACCTATAGAATGAAATGTTTTGTTAATTATAATTATTATACCAATGGTTGATATTTTAATCAATCTAACAGCATTGTTCTTGTTGTACAGATTTGCCTCTTTTACTTGTGTTGTCAGTGAATTAAATTTCAAATGAACTTAATAATTTTAAATTGTTTTTTTTTTTAATTTGTAAAACTCAAAATATTTTTTACATGAACCCAAATCTCCCCTCCAAATTCTGTCAAATTTTGTTATCTGAAATGTAGTGAAATTAAAGTTGAGAAGATAGGCAGCAGAACTTATTAGTTCATGTTGGCAGGAACGAACATGGCTCTGTACACAAACTGGCTAACCTTAGGTTGTCTACTTTGACAGGTATGTCCCAATGTGGGTTCGTATCAGAGGCAGAGCAAAAGGTACATGTCCAAGCTGAAATGTAGCCAGTTTGTGAGTCATGGTCATAGATATACAATTAAGAATGAATTCTGACTGTTAATGCTTGCAGTGTATAATATAATGTATGTGTGTGTAGCCTGCATATTAGAAAGGTGCTAACGATAGAATGAGGCAAACATGTTTGTGAGACAGGCAGGCAATTGTCATCTGGTTGTCCAGTGGACGTGAATTAATTTTTTCTGCGATATTAGACAACTTTAAACAAAAATAACGGGGGTATCAGACACGTATTCATACGAACTTTCGAAATACGCAATAAAAAAATAGATACGGCTCCATTGTGTATCCGTGGCCATGACTGATGCCCTTCACATTTTTTGTTTTATTTTTTGGTTCTAGTAATAAACAAAACAAATAAATTATCAGGATTAATATTTATATTATGATATTGTTTATAAAAACAAATTTTAATTTTTCTTAGACATGTGGGAACCCATGTTTTTTTCGAACCGAACTATGAACGAACCCGAGCAAATATGTTGCCTGAAGTTCATAAAAATTTAAAATCGAACATCGAACTAACCAAAATTCTTCAATGTTCACATATCATTTCCTTAAATACAAAATATATAGGTATATTGTAGCATATGTACAATATTTAGTACGTAGAAGAGCTCCATTCTTTCTATAAAAAGCGAAAGATCGACGAAAGGTTGATTGTCAAAAATACAAAAGTCTGGACGCAGCAAGTGCGTTATGGTAGTGAACTTTCATAGAAATGGTCTGCCACAAAATATTTTTTATAACTTTTTTTCCTTGTAACGTAGAAAAAATAAGTTTTGGTATATAGTTTCCTTTTAATATCGTAAACTTAGGTACCAAATTTGGTTACCATCGTTTTTCATTTTTTTGAGATAAATTTTTTTTCAAAAAGAAAACCCAACATTTTCCCGGAAAACCTGGTTCGATTTTCCTGGCTAATGAACTTGTCTAAGCCATTAACGTGCCAAATTTTATCAAAATCGGACCATTATTATATATATATATATATATATATATATATATATATATATATATATATATATATATATATATATATATATATATTATGTGTGTATGTATATATATATATATATATATATATATATATATATATATATATATATATATATAATGTATGTATGTATGTATTTGGTGCATGTGGTAACGCAATCGGCAGTGTCCTATATACAGGCCGACTAGAGTTCTCAGTTGTTGTCTGTTTAGATCTAGAAGTTTTTTAGCCCTTAACTCAGACAGGCCATTTATGAAGGTCTTAGAGTGAGCTAATCCTGGCAGATTTTGCCATTGTTGGATTGTCATTCTTTCTGTCCAGGTCTTTAAGGTGCGTTTTGCTGTGCATGATGTTATCCCCAGCACTGGTTCTGGTCCGATGAAGTCCCTCTGGGCTCCACTCCTGGCAAGCGTGTCAGCCACAACATTGTCATCATGGTCCAAGTGACCCAGTATCCAGACCAGCGATACCTCATTACAGCTGCCCAGTTCGTTGAGGGCAGATTTATAACTCTATACCGTTTTGAATTGCAATGGTAGGAACCAAGAGCCAAAAGGAGTTAGAACATGAGATTTTTTGATAATAGAGATATCGATGGTAACACTTTCGAAAGAATTCTTCAAATGTGCGCCTACTGGAACCTCTAAAATCGATCTTTAAGGTGTGTGTAAGTTTAAAGTATTAACTTTCCTAATGTGTCGTATAATAATAGGGTACAATTTTTATGAAAATTCGCTATTATAACGCACTTGCTACATCCCGAATTTTTTTAATCTTTTGTAAATCAGTATGCACTTCAAGGAAATTGGTTTATTTATTTTATTTATTTATTTGTCTATCAAATTTTACACCATGTCTCACTAAAAAGCTACACTTGTACTTGTAATATGACATAGTTTAACAAAACTAGACATTTAACTGCCAAACGGTCTTTCTCAATGTCATTTTCTCATTTTATTTGTTGCAACTCTCACATTTTTCATTTAACCTTGAACATTTATCTTCACTTCAGACTAAAAATTGCTTTTTAAAGCCTAATATTTTTTAAAAGCAATAATTTGTTAGCACAAAAATTTTAACATTTAATTATATGGCATAATTGATTAGAAATGTAACATATTTAATATTTATGTTAAAGCTGAAAGTTTGTTGTAACTAATTTTATCATAAAAGGTAATACTCAGTAACTTGAACAATAAATAATATATATCTACTTTGTTCTTTTCCAAATTATTTTTACCTAACCATAAATCAACTTTTAAATAATTTTTTTACTTACAGTGACACATTTAACTGACAAAAGATACTTACATACAAGAAAAAGTTCAATGGGATACTGAATGAAATGTTGATAAGGAATAATAGTAAGAGGTAGATTAAAATGGAATTAATTATGTTATCTTCTCAAATTAATATTCTTTCAGTCTCAGGGTTATGTTGACAATGATGTAGATAACTTAATCTTTATAATACTGTGCAATGGTTCAGATGGTTATATAAATTATCTGTACATATTTACATAGTATATTGTTGATAAACATGTTGATGAAATTAAATTTGTTTTATAATTCTATACAAATTTTAGATGTTCCTATTTGTACTAACAATGATAGTTTTAATAATGACAAAGTGATCCTTACAATATAAAAGTAGAATGTAGCCAGTAAAACGTTTTGTTAAATGTTGCTTATTTATATAAAATATTTGAATAAATGTTTTTAGTAAAAAAGTGTTTTTATAATTTGCTTCTAGTATTGTAGAATAAAGTCAAACATGTTTTAATTGCTGTCATTGCGTGAAACCAGTTGGAAAATTACCAGGTGATTGAAACAGAAACCATGTTGGCACAGCATATAGTTGTTGTAGATTGTTTAATGAGTCGTATAGGCCTTTCCCAAGCAACATTTAAAGTGAAATTGACATAAAATCGCCCTAAGAATGGGTCGGCAACCAAATCACCACAGGTCATTTTCAAGTAAAATTTAAGTGTACTTTACCTTTGTGGGGAGTAAACTAAAAGTAATAAGGAGGTCGATAATAGGTCCAGCAAGGCATTTCGACCAACGCGTTTTAGTTATATATAGGGCATTTTAATTCTATATTGGGCCAATGGACGTAATTTATAAGTAAATACGTCCCAACGTTTTACTTAAATCTGACATCTGGGCGCAAGTGCCGTGAAATTTTTAACAACGAACTGCGCATGTGACATTATTCAGTAGGATCTGTGGTAATGTATCTATTAACAAACAGTAGATATTAGCAACTAGGTATGTCCATCTTTGTTTAAAAATGACAACATGTTGAATGATCAACGAAAATACTTTATATATTTGGATCAATGATAAAGGTAATTCGCACTGTATAAAGGAAAAAACCACTGCGGTTATGTTTTTTTTGTTAACACGATTATGATAGCTTGATATAATTCAAGCGCCTCTGTAAAAAGTAAAATTAGTTAAAATTAAAATCTATTCAAAATTCTTGAGATTCTGATTTTGCGGATTGGTGATGTAAACAAGACAAAACTATCCTACCCTCATTGTATACAAGCATTATTTTATGTTTTTTTCGAGTTAAAATTTAATTACACTAGATGCAACAAAAATGATTTTTAGTTTTTCAATACAATTAAGATGGATACCGCAAGCTTACTATGGCTACCGTTGTAACATTATTGACCTGAAAGTTAATTTTGCTCTATTTTTTTTACCTATAGGTCACAATTCCCAATGACAAGGCAAACTAACTAAACTTTGAAGGCATTTTGTTCTATTATCGGAATTTCAGCTACATGGTAAACGAATTTAGTTTAAATATATTAGCAATCATAGATTTTCATCTATCAAAACATATATATATATATATATATATATATATATATATATATATATATATATATATATATATATATATATATATATATATTGTCACGGGGTGACTAATCTTGAAGGGATTATTTAACTAAATTACTGAATGCAGCAGCAGTAAATGAAACCGCGTAATAATCCGAAATTATGATTTACGAGAGAGGAAAGATTCGCGTACGGTGACGGTGAGACAGGGTACGGCCGACGGGCGAGATGCGTGGAAGAAAGGGGGCCAGGATGGTCACGACGATCGAGAATATGAGCGGAGAGAACGGAGACGGCCGGCAGTACGAGTGTCGCCGTAGAGCAGTGGGTGCGTGAAGAGTAGCAGAGCCGAGATCACATACGCCGAGAAGAGAGTTCAGCTGAGAGAAGAGCGAGTGCAGGAGCACCGCCGGAGAGTTTTGACCGAGTGAACGTCGCCGCCGAGGAAAGCCCCAGGTACGTGGCAATTGAATATTATTTAGCAGGCCTGTGGTTAGATTGTTTAGCGCTCTGTCGCGACGCCGGATGCCTTCGGTCGGTGAGACGGGGCCTGCTGAAAACCGCTGCGCGCTGGCATCGCCAAGGACGGTGCTTGCGAGCTTCGCCGGGCGGTTGGGGGACCACGGTCCTGCAGCTCCGATTCCCCCGGGACCGCTGGGGAGGCGATCGAACCGAGGAATCGTGGGTCGAGACGGTTGGAGTGATTGCCCTCTCCGTTTCAGTCAAAAACGATCCTCGGGGAAGCCCCCCCCCCCCCCCCCGGTATCCCGGATACAGGAGTCGGAACGGGGACATTCCTGGTCTGTCGTCGATTCGGGCGCAGCGATTGCGTTGGCTTGAGCTGGGGACAGCCCGTTGGTCTTCTGCCTCCTGGCCTGGTGCGGGTGGGCCTCTTCTGCGCCGAGCAGGGCCTCACAGGCGTACGGGGGGGAGCGTGCGAACGACAGGCCGTGGCTAATGCTTGATCATGCCGTACTATTTAGTGTGCAGCTAGCTAGCTCGAGGTGGTGCCCGACACACCCGTAGGCTGCATGCCCGCCTGCGAACACCCGCTATTAACAACCATCCTGCCACCACCCTGCACCGCTTAAGCGCCGTTGCCACGCTGACACCCCGTATAATCCGAGCGTGTTCCGCAGTTAAAAGCAAATAACTCCCTCTGCCTCTGACCGCCGTTATCGTTAGGCCTCTTAGTAACAGGACCCCGTTACCACCGTGTGTACATAATTAGGTAATAGAAGTTTATTTTAAGTTGTTCGGCATTTCATTTAGCCTCCCCGAATATCCACCCAAATCTAATCCAACCCTAGCTCTTTAATAGAGACCAGGAGTCCCGCGGGACTTCGTCTTGGCTTAGGAGGACCCTGTCGCCGCTGGAAGCTACCCTGGGCTAGTGTAGCCGGCGACAACGACTTGGGAGGAAGGGGCATCCAGCAGGAGCGTGTTTACTCCTTGACAAACTCCATAAACACTGGCGTCTGAGCATGAGCCCGTAGGAAAGCCGTGTCCCGGAAGTCATCCCGGAATTCCTCAGGTTAGTAAAAACTTGTATTAACTTCCGGCCCCCACTCAAGTGGCCGTCGCAAATGGCAGCCCCGAGCATGGGACCTGAGTCATTTTAAATTAAAGAAAGGTGGATATGTGGAGAAGTTGTAAATATTTCAGAACTTGAAAATTTTTAATGTACATAATTTGGTATTAAATACGAGAAGAAAATTTCAGGTATTTTAGATAAGATATGATATACCGATCAACCCGTTGTATTTAATTTAAATTAGAGAAAAGTGAATTTATTGAGGAACCGTAAATATTTTAGCCTTTGCAAATTTTAATGCATATAATTTAATATGAAATGCGATAAGTAATTTTTGGAAACAAGAGATAAGATATAATACCTTTAATAATCCGTTTTATTTTATTTAAAACAGAGGCAGAGTTTACACATTCCTTTAATATTATTATCTACGATAATCATCGCCGTACCAGCAATATTTTGTAGAACCTCGATAATTAAATTGCTTTGTTTATGCACTGTTAGAATTTTCCTTGTGGCAGCTTTTGGACTTTATAAGGGGGGTTTTTTTTTAGAACTGATAGCTAACACTGCTTAGATAACGCTTGGTGAATTTTTACCGCTATGTAACACGCTTTTTTTTTCTCCTACCAACAAATTTAATTCCAGGTGTAGATCTTTGCTTTGTTTGTGTTAGTTTAGAACAGTAGATAATTTTTTTATTTTTTTACCGTATTTGCCGAATTGTTTCCGCTGTGTTTGTATTTTTTTTTTATTATTATCTACTATTGCCGTTACGCCACTATTGAGTAAGGAATACCGTGACCGAACCGAATAACGACGACCTGATACCCTATTGACGCCCCTGACAGGGTCACAACATTAATTTTCCCGCTTTACAGTGTTGTTATATAAGCGAGAGGATGTCAGACCCAAAAGCTGATAGTGCCGTCGAGTCCGATCATCCAGAGAAACCCGACCATGGCATATTTGATGGTCGGGTAGGATGGGTATACCGGCTTAGGAAATCCGAATTAGAAACAGAGCTGCGGAAGTTTAGTCTGCGACCGCAGGCTACCGTTGAGGAGATGAGGAAGCAACTAATTGACTTTTTGCGAGAGGGGATACAGCCACATACCGAGGTAACTCCGCCGCCTAGCCATACCGTGTTACCGCCGCCATCGCCGCCGCCAACGAGAAATTTACTTGAGCACCTGAGTAGATAGTCGGGCACCTGGGTCCATCCCCTCCACTTTTTACTGCGCATGCGCGTGACGTCATGCGCATGCGCTGACCTGCGCAGACCTGTGACAGTTGACAGCTGACCTGTCAGATTTGACAGGTGTCAAATGTCACTGACCTGACAGCTGTCAGCTGTCAACTGTCAGCTAACCTGACAGCTGTCAACGTCAGCTGTCACCTGACCTGACATGTGTCAACGTCAAATGTCACCTGACCTGTCAGATGACGTCACAAGCATTCCAAGATGGCTGACCTGTCATAGACAGTCGCAAGCCGGGTTCTCTCTATGGAACTAACCTGAGATGACGTCACAAGCATTCCAAGATGGCTGACCTGTCATAGACATCTGCAACTCCGGGGTTCTCTCTATGGAACTAACCTGAGATGTCGTCACAAGCGTTCCAAGATGTCTGACCTGTGTGTTCATAGATATCTACAAGTCAGGTTAGCTCTCCATGTGTGTGTTTGTCTGATTGTTTATTAAGGTTATGTATTTGTTTATTAAGGTTATGTTCGCTCACGTGTCATCTGTTTGTTTATTAAGGTTATGTTTGTATTTGTTTATTAAGGTTATGTTCACACACGTGTTGATTACCAGTCATATGATTGTTTGTTAAGGTTATGTATTTGTTATTTGAATGCAAACAGAGATAATACAAGATTGTACTTACATACAACAAGAGACGTCAGCCTTCTTTCACAGCTTAATACACACACACTACTGAACAGGTGTCTTCTGTGTTGAGGATACAGACAGACAGACAACTGATTGCCATTGTTGAAGCTTATACATGCTGTTTAACAAACACGTCATGACAGTTCAAAGTCTTTGCTTAGACTGACAGATGCATGTGTATTTGAAAGAAAAGCATTCGCCTGAACTTAGATTTGAACCCACGCACCTCGAATCGGCCATAGACAGCTTTCTCAGATATACACTGTCCCTAAACCAATAGCTCCACAGACACACACGTTAAAAGTTTGTTCGCTGTTGTATATATAAAACAAAAGCCAGTTGTTGTTTACATATGAGGTTAGGTGTTCGTATACATGTTGATTACCAATCATCTGATTGTTTAGTAAGGTTATGTTTGTATTTGTTATTTGAATGCAAACAGACATAATAAGAAGAGTGTACTTACATACAGCAAGAGACGTCATCCTTGTTTCACGACTTAACACATACTGAACAAGTGTCTCTGTCTCTTGTATTGAGGAAACAAACTGATGTAAGAGAGAGAGGTCTTACAAAGGATAAACAACGTTTTACAGTTGTTAACCTTGATCCTGTTTGAGCTTGTCTGTGTATCTGTTTAATATACACAAGAGAGAGGCTCGCTTAGGGGTAAACAACGTGTCGGTTGATGACCTTGGCGAATGTTATCTTGTGTTATATCTGTTCAATCACCCCATCATTCGTGTTTGAGCTTGTCTAGAATACAGACATGAAAAGGATGACATCATCACAGTATTTGTGTTTGCAGAAAAGGCCCCCGCTAACACCTTAAATCGTTCCTATTTCCCATAAGATTACATGTATTTTTGCCTAATATAGAGCTTTTGATACGTTTCCCATAAGAAACAACGTATTTGTAGACACACACACATTTAGTAAGGTTTCTGTGAAAACAAATATGGTTTTAAAAACGGCTATTGTGGCAGCATATATAAAGTGGGTACACACACTCTAAAGCTCATTCACAATTCAGTTGTCGTTGAGAAAAGACGTGCTTCAGTTTACTCTACCCAAATCTGTTTCAAAATGGCTACATTAAGTGATGTGTGTTACCAGCAAATTAAAGACAACTTCTGGTATGGTCTATTTGGAGACTTTCAACTTATTATCGATAAAAACACTGGCTATTTTAATGCAACTAAACTGTGTAAAACTAGTAATAAAAAAATGTATCATTGGTTGGAAAATAAGAAAACTAAAGAGCTGATTGCCTATTACAACAGTCTGCTAAAGGAAGAGTCAGGGTATCTGAATACCGATACCCTCAATATTTCAACTGAGGGAGCCCACTTAGAGTTATCGCCAGGGAACCGGACTACTAGCCCCCTTAAAACGGAAGCAACAACTCAAGTAATACCAACAACAGCTACATATCTGGTGGACTTTGGTGGGAGACAGGCTGAAAACAACTTGATATCTGGTACATATGTGTGTAAAGATTTAATATTAAATTTGGCTTGTTGGATATCCAATCAGTTCTATAAAAAATGCAACCAAATTATTTATGATTTTTTCCTAAACGAATTTGATCAGAAATACAGGGACAGCCTAGATGCGATTGAAGTAAAATTAATGGAGATAAATGATGAGGTGCAGCGTATGCGAGAAACAAATGCTAAAGTCACAGAATATCTTGAAGATATATCCCCAAAGCCAAGTAACCGGGGAAAAATAAGTGTGTTTGGTTTACTTGCAAGAAACGAGAAAGACGCCCCCTATCCATATCATGCCGTAAGAACACAAAAGAAAAGTTTCCCCAGGGCTGTGAGGAACTTTAAAAATAAACACCCCGACGCCCAAGTGATCCTAAACAAGCTGTACGATCCAAATTCAGTAAACCTCTTTAACAGAATCAAGACTGAAGTGAAATACCTTACAGCACATAGAAACAACCTACATATAGCCGATGTACCACAAGATAAGTTTGTTCAGGATATTATTGCTTTAAGACATACTTTTTAATTGTATTACAAAATAAAAACACAGTAATTTTAACAAAGACTTTTATTTGATTCTAAGTACAAGTATGTAAACTCTTTGTTGGAATACATTTATAGAATTATTAACATTAGATGGTTCAGTGTTGCGTTGGTGCTGTTGTTGTTGTTGTCGTCGGTGTCTCTTCATGGCTGTGGGCTTACTAGGTGATAACACTAGCTTCTTTTAGTTCTTCCAAGATTGACTGAATTTCGTTGTTATGAGCAGTATTACCTGCAACTTGGGAAGCCACTAAAAGTCTAAGTCTGTCAACCAACTCGTTTATGTCATTCCAATACACATAGGCTATTTGTTTGTTATTTTGTATCATATAGTTGTTGGTGCTGATGTTGTTGTTAGGGCTCATGCCGTTGCTATCGCTGCTCTTATCACTCTGAGTTTTAAGTTCAGTCTTTTGTTTTTTGTTAAGATGTCTGTCGGTGCTGTCGTCATCGTCTTCCTCGTAGGTGTAACCAAAACCTTGAGGTGTTGAGGATCTACGACCTCGTGGATTTATCACTGGTTTTATTAGAGTCAGATACTTTTCAGAGGAACAACCCTTGGTTCGTGCGTTAGGATCATAGTTCATTTTATGAACACTAGTTGCTTCTAGAATATCTCTATAGTGTTGAAGATCATCATAGGTATACCCTCTAGGTGTTTTCATAAATATCAATTCTAGCAAACCTTGTGTTTGCGGGTATCTCCTTTGGCCCAGTTGAATCTCAGCATCAGTAAAGTCCAAGTGTTTGTTGCCAAGACTCCAGCTACCAGTATCTTTAGCGTAGCGAGCACCATACGTTTGATCAATAGTAGCAAGCCTCGGTGGTTCAGTAAAATACTTGTCTACATAATATCGAACTCGTTCAGGATATTGCTCCAAAAATTCTTGATATGCAGGGTTGGTTGTGACAGTTTGTAGGTCTGCCTCAAGCTCTTCAAATGTTGGGATGTCCTCATCGGAACTTGTCGCCTCAGCCTCTTCCCTTGGTTCAGCTTCAAAAACTTCATGGTCTTTAAGGAACTGTACTTGGGGTTTCGTTTCTGGTATATCGACTTCGTCTTTGATTTGTTCAACCTTTGGTGGTTGCGATGGCTGTTGCTGCTGCAGTGCTGCTGTGTTTTTAGATATTTCACTTAGGGGCTCAACAAGTGGTTTATATAAACGTTGCAGAGCATCATCATTCTCAGCTCTGTTAAGTTTAAGCATTAAATGTTTTTTTCGAATATTGTCAGCAAGTTGTAAAATCCTTCTCTTAACTTTTCGCTCTTCCTTACCCAACACTTCCATTGTGCTACAACTGTTTTTGGTGTTACCAGTCGGTCTAATCATTTGTTTGAGCGATACAGGTTGTGTGGTGGTTTAACATATACTGACTCTGTCACGGTACATGCCTTCTTATTTATCACGATGTCTGGCTGTGTTAGACAGCTGTGTTAGACAGCTGTGTTAGACAGCTGTCTTAGACAGCTGTGTTAGACAGCTGTGTTAGACAGCTGTCTTAGACAGCTGTGTTAGACAGCTGTGTTAGACAGCTGTCTTAGACAGCTGTCTTAGACAGCTGTCTTAGACAGCTGTCTTAGACAGCTGTGTTAGACAGCTGTCTTGGACAGCTGTCTTAGACAGCTGTCTTAGACAGCTGTCTTAGACAGCTGTGTTAGACAGCTGTGTTAGACAGCTGTCTTAGACAGCTGTGTTAGACAGCTGTGTTAGACAGCTGTGTTAGACAGCTGTGTTAGACAGCTGTCTTAGACAGCTGTCTTAGACAGCTGTGTTAGACAGCTGTGTTAGACAGCTGTGTTAGACACCTGTGTTAGACACCTGTATGACATCTGTGTTAGACACCTGTGTTAGACAGCTGTCTGTCCTGTCTATCATTGTTAGAATAATATATATCTATCGAATCCTTTTCTATATCGACCTTTGTGTACATCGTTTTCCTTCACAATCACCAACACACCATACTTATTATCTTTCCAGCATTGGTGGCAGATAGTTTTAAATTGTTTAAAGTCCATATCGGTGGTTACATGATCGTCGTACACATGTTTTAAATTGGTTTCATCTTGCTTGAATAACACAATAACATTGGTGTTGTCACGTACCAGATGTTTGGGTATTCGTGTATATGTTTGACAGAGATAGAATGAATCAATATTCTTATGTCTGCCCATACTGAAGTATGCTCTTATTTTATCTTGTTTGTCACAAGCTACATCATCAAATATAAACACAGAGTTGTCCTTGGCATCTGCCGGATCTAATATTTCATCGTTTTCTCTATAAGGATAGTAACCAACACCTTTTGTTGCATTCATCACCTCCTTTAACATCTTGTATTTCGGTTGATACAGAGACTTTGAATACACATACACGTTATCAAATTTTAAACCGTTTGCTTCAAACAACAAACTCAGCATGACATTAGTTTTACCACACCCACTCGGACCACATATGATACAGCGAACGGTGTTTGGAAAGAGAGGACCATGCCTCAGTTGTTGTTGAGCTGTGTCCGTAACAACATCGTCTATATTTGTAATGGGTAAGGCAGAAGCGTGTTTGCTGGTACGCATCTTAACTTAAACTAAACTATATTTTATTGGGTGTGTATATATAAATGAATGCAAGTGAGACACCCAGTCAGTATGCATGTTGGTGTCACAGAGTGAGGGTTGTTTTTAACAAAGACAGATACAGGTTTTGCTGAAACGTTGCGGGGGCGTTACAAACACCATGAAAGTTAACAGAAAACTTGATGAGGGGTTTTATGTAATCAACTCGAAGCCAAAGAAGAAGGTCCCCTTTAAAAACATACTAAGTCTGATTGAGGAAGTTATAAAAGATAGAAACCTTATTCCAACAGCGAACGCCGTGTTTGATATAGCTCATACAATCGTTAGAAACATTGGTGGACGTAAGAATGTGCAGAAACCTCGAGTTATTCCAATACCTAAAAGTGGAGGCTTCCTTCCGTTGTTGCCTCTTATATTTGGTGGGCTGTCAGCACTAGGAGCTCTGGGTGGCGGTGCTGCAGGTATTGCCAAAGCCGTGAACGATGCCAAGTCTGCGAAACAGAAACTAGAGGAGGAAGAACGACACAACAAAACAATGGAAGCCATCGCGATGGGTAGGAGAGGGAGTGGCTTGAAATTTAAGCCAAAATGCAAGAGACTGGGCAAAGGCATGTATCTCAAGAAACAGCGCTACGGTTATGGGTTGTATCTGCAAAAACCAATGCAATAAAAGACTGAAACAGTAGCCTGTGTGTATCAGTCATGGCGCACACCTTTGTGTTGAAAGACCGCAGCTCCCATCTGTCGTCAGACTACCATCCACCAATTGTTTTGGATGGTAATTATGCTGTTGCCTTGATAGGCTTTCACACCTACAACAACATACCCAACATCTATGAAGGTAAAAACAAATTTCATGTAAAAGAAGGAACCGGTTGGCGAACCATCACGATACCCACCGGTGCTTATGAAATAACACACTTGGAAGAGTTACTTCAAAATGAACTTGTTGGTGCTACAGCAACACACGAACAAAAGCAACAGGCTCTGATTCTGAGACCTAATCCGAACACCATCAAATGCAGACTAAAGTGTTATACAAATGTCAGTTTTGAATTTGATGGTTCGATTGGGCGAATGTTGGGCTTTTCAAAACAAGTTCTTCAGCCGGACACCTTTTATGAATCTGATTTACCTGTTGATATAGTGGATGTTAGACAGATTCGCATCGAAACCAATATCGTGTCTGGTTCCTATTATAACGGACAACCCTCACATACGCTGTATGAGTTTGCTCCGATGGTTGATCCTGGCTACGCAATCGACATAGAACCTAAAAATTTAATTTACTTGCCGGTGAACAAGCAAGAGATTTCCAATATAAGCATCGACATCGTCGACCAAGATTCAGTTCCTGTCAACTTTCAAGGTGAAGAGGTGTCTGTTCGCTTGAAACTTATAAAAGTTGCTTAGTATGTTGGTCTTCAAGGATATAAAAGCAAGTGCATCTACCACATCAAATTCAGTTGAGTCAGACACGTCAAAGGGTACGCTTCGTCCCGATAATATTGAGTTCCTGCAAAGCCTGGGTTATCATGTCGTCAAAACTAGAAATATTCAAAGAACCCGTGTTTGATGATGGCATCGATCGAGAAGAGCTGCGCTCTTACTATTCACCAACTAAATCGTTTGGTAACAGCGATGAAATTGAAATAGCCATCAACCAACAAGATGCGTTCGTATGTCTGGCCGAGTCAGCTCTAATAATCGAAGGTGCTCTGGAACCTGTAGCAATCCAAAATGCCACTGGTGCTTGTTATCTGTCAAATAATGGAGGAGCAGCTCTGTTTGAATCAATGACCTATGAGTTAAATAACAAGGAAGTGGAACGAGTGCGAGACCCATACACCACAACCATCATCAAAAGTCTGCTATCGTTCAGTAAGAATGAAGCCCAATCTCTTAGCAACGCCGGTCTGAATGTGTCGTCGGAGCACATCACCTTAAATGATAACAAGTTTCACATGCTCATACCTGTCTGGTTCCTCTTCAGTTTCTTTCATCATTTCAAAGGAGTTCTCTGTGGCAAACATACTTTCCGCTTTACAAGAAGTCGAAACGATTCCAATGGCTATTACAGCACAGGTACGGCACGAGCAAAAATTACCGTAACCAATATGTTTTTAAAGGTAAAACATGTCTTTCCCAATGATAAAATGAAATTGGAACTGATGGATAAAATAGCCAAAGACACCTCTATATTTCTCGCCTACCGCAAATGGGACATATACGAGTTACCAGCACTCAGAGATATCAACAGAGATGTGTGGGCTGTTAAAACTGCAACCAACTTGGAAAGACCTCGATATGTGATTATAGCATTTCAAACAGATCGTAAGGATAACGTGAAGAAGAGGTCAGACTATTTCGATAACATTGGTATGATGGACCTCCGAGTGTTTCTAAATTCAGAATGCTACCCTTATGAATCTATGAATATGGATTTTGAGAAATCGAAATATGCAGAAGCCTATAACATGTATACAGATTTTCAAAAAAGCTTCTGTTATAAAAACATGTCGGAGCCTATCTTGAATTATGACGAGTTTAAAGACAGAGCTCTATTTGTGATTGACTGTCAGCACCAGAACGAGTCAATCAAGTCTTCAACGGTGGACATTAAGGTGGAGTTTATGAGTCACGCCAACTTCCCAAAAAATACTCGTGTTTATTGTCTGGTTATTCATGACAGTGTAATGGAATATAAACCTCTAACGGGTATCGTTAGAGCCATTATGTAATAATTGTATGTCATTTATGTATCAATATGTACAACTTAATTAATCCTAATAAATTTTTATTGTATGTAAAACAGTTGTTTTATTTTTATTTTGTTGCATTTTTATTAACCCCTTTCTGTCTGTCAGTCTAAGCAAAGACTTCGAGCTGTCATGACGTGTGTGTGTTAAACAGCTGTACAAGCTCAAACAAGATTATCTAAGATACTTGTTGGGCAATCAATTGTCTGTCTTTTATTACACAGCTCTGTCAGTCTAAGTAAAGACTTCGAGCTGTCATGACGTGTGTGTGTGTGTGTGTGTTAACAATCAACAACAACGTCTATATGTTTTGTTTGGTTCAAGTGGATGTCATTAAACAACTGTGTTATTTCTATAAGGGCCCCCATTCAAGACCTCAACATACGTTAGTGTGTGTTAAGCTGTGAAAGAAGGCTGACGTCTCTTGCTGTATGTAAGTATACTATTATATTATTTATGTTTACATACAAACAATACTTATCAAACAATCCTCGTATATCAAAGTTTAATTTAGTTGTTTTAAATTGAGTTTTGTTACTTGTGTGTTTTTGATCACTCCCTATATAAATTTAGATTCATTCATTCAAAATACAAACACACTAACATAAACAAACACGCCGGCAATAAAACCAAGTCCCCGAGTTTTATTAGGCTATTAAAATAAACTCATTAACATATCTAGATGTAAATACGTTTTTCTTATTGATATAGTTTACTTCAAACGTTTTTGTTATTAAAATGATATTAGATAGGTAAATTGGAACGTCTTTTAAATTTCTTTTTACTATAAAATATAAACAATTGTTTTTAACATTAGAGTTCCTATTATTCAAATTGGAATGTAATAGAGATACCACCTTTGCCCACACACACAAACTCAGCACCCTCATAAACTCGTTTTATGTAACAGGTTTTTGTTTTATATATACCCACTGATAACAAACTTTCATCGTATGTCTGAATAGCATAATCGGTTTAGGGACGTTTGCATATCTTAGTAAGCTGTATGGTTGGGGTTCGAATCTAATTCAATCTAATTTCAGGCGAACGCTTTTCTTTCAAAAATCATATTTCAAATTAAATTCAAAATTTCAAATTACCCGCTCAATATATCTTCCTCATATATGTATGTGTGTGTGACTAAACCGAATGACTGTGTCCAACAGATGTCTCCCATCGAGCTAGAGAATATTCTCTACACTCTACAACTTTACAAATAGAATATTCTCTAGCTCGATGAGTCATATCTCTGGACACAACAGACAAATTTTCAAACAAATTCAAATTTCCCGCCAAAAACGAAATACCCTAACAAACTTCAATACACCTTAACAACAACAACAACACAATAAACAAAATACATAACCTTAATAAACAAACAGATGCATGGTAATCAACACACATGACATAACCTTAATAAACAAATACAAACATAACCTTAATAAACAAACAGATGACACGTGAGCGAACATAACCTTAATAAACAAATACATAACCTTAATAAACAATCAGACAAACACACACATGGAGAGCTAACCTGACTTGTAGATATCTATGAACACACAGGTCAGACATCTTGGAACGCTTGTGACGACATCTCAGGTTAGTTCCATAGAGAGAACCCCGGAGTTGCAGATGTCTATGACAGGTCAGCCATCTTGGAATGCTTGTGACGTCATCTCAGGTTAGTTCCATAGAGAGAACCCGGGTTGCAACTGTCTATGACAGGTCAGCCATCTTGGAATGCTTGTGACGTCATCTGACAGGTCAGGTGACATTTGACGTTGACACATGTCAGGTCAGGTGACAGCTGACAGCTGTCAGGTTAGCTGACAGCTGACAGCTGACAGCTGTCAGGTCAGTGACATTTGACACCTGTCAAATCTGACAGGTCAGCTGTCAACTGTCACAGGTCTGCGCAGGTCAGCGCATGCGCATGACGTCACGCGCATGCGCAGTAAAAAGTGGAGGGGATGGACCC
This sequence comes from Tillus elongatus, assembly GCA_964006375.1. Classification (NCBI taxonomy): domain Eukaryota; kingdom Metazoa; phylum Arthropoda; class Insecta; order Coleoptera; family Cleridae; genus Tillus; species Tillus elongatus. Next base: position 109,871,799 of record OZ023263.1, on the reverse strand, counting down.
AGGTGCCCGACTATCTACTCACCTGACACCGCCTGCGCAAAAGCCATTCCCCCCGACACCGACACCGCCGATGCCGCCAGTCAGTACGGCTTCGACGTTTCGACGACCGGAGCCCCCTAACGTGTTCGCATGGAACTTACATTTCCGGGGAAAATCTGATCCCGTGGCATTCTTAGAACGTCTAGAAGAAGTTCGGTTGCACTTTAACGTATCGCCGGACCACCTTCTACCCGTACTGCCACAAATCTTAGAGGACCAAGCGCTGTTGTGGTACCGAAATAACCGAGCGTACTGGGCATCGTGGGAAGACTTTGTGGAAGATTTTAAACGCTTTTACTTTCCGGTGAATTACTTTGAAGGTTTGGAGGCTGAAATAAGTCGTCGGCTGCATAGAGCCGAGGAACCCGTGTTCACCTACATCACGGATTTACAGACACTCATCCGCAGACATGGAGGCATCACCAGGAGACGAGAACTGACCTGGCTGCAAAGGAACCTACGTCCGGAGTTCCGCCAGATGCTTTGGAACTGTGACATACCGGATGTACGCACGTTTATTGCAAAGACAAAGGCCATCGAATCGCTGCTGAAGGAGTTGAGAGATACAAAGGGAAGTTCACCGAAACCCAACAAGCCTCCTCCGGAGAGACAGGAAGGAGGGAGTCTCACTTCCACTCCTAAGAACCGCCCCACACCCCCAGCTTCGCCTACGGTTGACCGCTCGGAGGCCGGTAGGCAAGTTCGTTTCGCTGTAACGCGTGCAACCTGTTGGAATTGCGGGGAGACAGGGCACATGCGGAACCAATGCCAGAGAGCTCCAAGACTGTTTTGCTCACGCTGTGGCAAAACGGGAATTTTATCCCGGGATTGCAAGTGCCCGGGAAACTAAACGGGAGCTGTGGAGGGCCGAGGCTCCAACAGTTCCAACCCAGCGACACCTCGGCCATGGACCGACCAACTCGAACCGACAATAGACCCCTGATTAAGACAAGGATCGGACGGAAAGAGTTCAGTGCCCTGTTAGATACGGGAGCGACCCGTTCTTTTCTAAGCAAGCAAGCACTTGAGGGAATTGACGCGAACGACTTACGAATCGTTCCTTTCCCAGCAGTAAACACCCGCCTCGCAGATGGAAGGCTAGTACCCGTGCAACAGATGTATATAACGCAGTTAATAATGGGTAACAAGAAGATACAGGGCGACCTATTATATTTGCCCCACCTCCCGGTAGACATCGTGTTGGGGATGGATATTTTGGGCAGGTATGATTTACGCATAGATTTGCGGACCTCCAGAACCTACCTCGAGGGGGAGCTGCTGACGTCAGCCACTCCACCCCCACCAGCCGTCCCGATACAGACCATGGAGACCCAGATCTTGGGGGAATTAACCCCACAAGAACAGCATCGCCTAGATGAATTTTTGGAAAAGGAACTTAGGTATTTTGATCGAATATCCGGCCCTACGGACCGGGTACAACATCACATTCGCCTGTCAAAGAAAGAACCAATTAAACAGCGATACCGCCCACAAAATCCGAAAATGCAACAGGTGATTAATGACGAGGTTGACCGAATGTTAGACGAGGGGATCATAGAACCCTCTAACAGTCCGTGGAGTTCGCCCGTAGTGATGGTTAGGAAAAAGGACGGAAAATACCGCTTCTGTGTAGACTTTAGGGAAGTCAACAAGGTTTCCGTCAAGGACGCCTACCCGCTACCCTATATTTCCGGCATACTAGATAAACTTCGTAGGGCCAAATACATAAGCAGCCTGGATTTGAAACAGGGATACTGGCAGATTCCCCTGACGCCGCCCAGTAAGCCGATTACCGCCTTTACCGTCCCAGGGAGGGGGTTGTACCAGTTTAAGGTTATGCCTTTCGGAATTCACTCAGCTCCAGCGACATTCCAGCGTCTGTTAGATACCATAATAGGCCCCGATATGGAACCGCACGCCTTTGCCTACCTGGACGACGTGATTGTGATGGGCGAGACCTTTGAGGAGCACCTGGGGAACTTGAAGGAAGTGTTCCGAAGGGCTGAGACAGAGTAATTTGCAACTGAACCCGGAAAAATGTCACTTCTGCCGGAAATCGCTGAAATATCTGGGACATGTGGTCACGGCCGATGGCATCAGCACGGACCCCGAAAAAGTGGAAGCCATAAGGGCCATGCCGACTCCGCGAAGCATAAGAGATGTCCGCAGATTCTTGGGAGTCGCCTCCTGGTATCGCCGCTTCATTCCGCAGTTCTCGCAGGTGGTGACACCCTTGACTAAGCTACTAAAGAAGAAGAACCGTTGGAATTGGGGCGAAGAACAGGAACAGGCTTTTCAGGAACTGAAGAGGCTGCTCACGGAGACGCCCATATTGACATGTCCTGATTTCTCGAAGGAATTCGTCTTGCAGACCGACGCCAGTGATAATGGGCTAGGCATAGCGCTGACCCAGAACATCGACGGGGCCGAAAAAGTCATAGCCTATGCAAGCCGAACGCTGGGCCCCGCAGAGAGAAATTACTCCGTGACAGAAAAAGAGTGCCTAGCCGTGGTATGGGGGATTGAGAAAATGCGCCCATACCTGGAAGGGTACCATTTCACGGTGTTGACGGACCACCAATCCCTTCGGTGGTTGCAAACCATTAAGACCCCAACAGGACGGGTAGCCAGGTGGAGTGTCTTTCTGCAACAGTATGACTTCACGATCAAATACAGACGAGGAGCGCTAAACCGGGTAGCCGATGCTCTCTCCCGTGCACCGTTGGAGACCTACGAAGAACCCGCAGAAGAGAATATCTGCTTCACGGAGGAGGAAGCCAGCTGTTCTTGGTACAGGCATAAATTGTTCGAGGTGGAAAAGAACCCAGAAGCATTCCCTGATTATTCCATCAGAGGGGGGAGGTTATACCGACACTTTTGGGACACATCTAACTTAAGCGAGCCCGAGATGAGCGACCCCTGGAAGTTGTGCATCCCTAAGAACGTACGCAGAAGAATTCTGCGGGAAAACCACGACGAACCCACCGCCGGGCATATGGGTATCTCCAAAACCATCGCCCGGATAGCCGGCCATTACTACTGGCCAGGGATGTTTCGAGAGGTCGCTAGCTATGTAAGACAATGTAACCGCTGCCAGAGATTCAAAGTCTCCCAACAACAGACCCCGGGAAAAATGCAACCCTCCTCGAACAAAGCACCGTGGGAAACCGTCTGCGTAGATTTGATAGGCCCTCTGCCGCGGTCCAAAAAGGGGCACAATTTTGCCATTGTCGCCCAAGACCGCTTCACGAAATGGGTGGAATGTCGGCCGTTGAGAAAGGCCACCACCCCCGCTGTCAACAGAGCCTTATTTGAAATGGTGATCACCAAGTTTGGCTGCCCGAAGACCCTGATTTCCGATAATGGCAAACAATTTGTGTCTCATGAACATAAAGCTTGGCTAAGGGAGTTGGGCATAACCCAACGGTTAACCCCAGTGTACACTCCTCAAGCCAATGCGGTGGAAAGGGCCAACCGCACCCTCAAAACCATGATCGCACAGTTTTGCGAGCATGATCAGCGGCAGTGGGACGAAAGACTCCCTGAACTGGGCTTCGCCATCAACACGGCCAAACAGGAATCGACCGGATTCACCCCAGCATTCCTGAACTTCGGTCGCGAGTTGACCGTACCGAAAGCCGTGCATGCCGAGCAGGAAACCCGGGCCGAAGGTCAGCTAGAAGACCAAGAAGCGACACCAGAAGAAATCGAAGACCGCCATGACCGTTTACAGAAGCTTCGAGAAACGTTCCAGCTAGTGCGACTGAATCTGTCCAGAGCGTTCACCCAACAAAGTCACCACTATAATATGCGCCGTAGGGAATGGCGCTGCAAAGTCGGTGAACAGGTGCTACGCCGAGAACACACATTATCTTCGGGTACGAGCGGCTTCGCCGCGAAACTAGCGGCAAAATATTCCGGCCCCTATACCGTGGTCAGAGTGGTGTCTCCGGTGGTCTACGATCTCCGCGACCCCAAGGGCAAGCTGCTGCGGTCTATACATATTAAAGATCTTAAAAAGTTTCATCCTCCTACAGATGCCGAGGGCCGTGAGGGGCCGACTACCGGGAGAACCCCCGCGGGGGGCTGCCGTTCCCCAAGTATTCCACCTGGCGGTGGAGGCCGCCCAGGCGGGAGATAGGAAAGAACGACGCTTGCAGACAGTCCGAGAAGCCGCCGAGCAGTTGCGCCGAGAGGACGAGTACCTCGAGCTACGCTCGATAGGTGCGGGAGCCTATGGAGAAGTAAAACTGGCAAGGACGAAGACCAGCGGCGAACTTGTGGCACTGAAACGGGTTCGAGCCAGTCTGGAGGTGAGACAGGCAGAACTGCGGGCCATGGAAGGGCTCGCCCACCCCAACGTCGTGCGCCTCAGTTAGAGCCGCACCCCCGGAGCCCGAGTACCTACCCGTTCGCAACAGGAGGCTATGCTGGAGATGTGGGCAATCCGGACACACCCGCTATCGGTGTGACAAGCCCTTCAGACTGTTCTGCTCCCAGTGTGGGAGAGTGGGCGTCATGTCCCGAGAATGCCCGTGTCCAGGCCGAAAGGGACCGCAGACGACCCAGAAGACGAGGAGTAGCACCAAGGCTACTCAATGTGCCCCACGAGTTGCTCACGTGGGGACACAGTGTGACATTGCACGGGAAGGAAGGAACCAGAGGGGTCCCCACCAGGACGAGCCACGGCGGGTGGAGATCAGCCCGGGAGCTACGCACTGCTGCCAGGACAGACATTACCGCCTGATGCCAGCTGGAGCACCATGGACCCGGCGGAGAGGACCACGGCCGGCGCAACGCCATAGCAACGCGGTCTGCACCCTGCGCCCGGCGTACAGACAGTGAGTGTAGTGCGGGTCGCAAGTGAGTGAGACACTTTCACGGAGTGCCACCCCGGTGGTGCAGCGACAGCCGGACTATCGGTGAGAACAGTTTAGTCTAGACCAGGTGACGAGTGGCGTCTTGTTGCAGTTAGTATATAAGGATTTGAGGTTTTATGTGGGATATTAGGAATTAGGATCTTTTGTTTTGTAGATAGATTAGGTATTAATTAGTATGTAAGGACCTGAAGTTTTTTTTATTTTTTTTTAGTGGTGGGAAGTAAGATTTTCTTTGTTCTTGTTCCCGTAGAGGATTGGAAATTCTGTTCATATGATAGGATACAGGATGTATTTGTATCGGGGTCCAGTTGTAAGACGGTGGCCGGGGACAGTCGGGGTTCGCGCAATAAAAAAAAACTTTGTTTTTTTTTCCGCAAGTGAGGGGGAGGTGTCACGGGGTGACTAATCTTGAAGGGATTATTTAACTAAATTACTGAATGCAGCAGCAGTAAATGAAACCGCGTAATAATCCGAAATTATGATTTACGAGAGAGGAAAGATTCGCGTACGGTGACGGTGAGACAGGGTACGGCCGACGGGCGAGATGCGTGGAAGAGAGGGGGCCAGGATGGTCACGACGATCGAGAATATGAGCGGAGAGAACGGAGACGGCCGGCAGTACGAGTGTCGCCGTAGAGCAGTGGGTGCGTGGAGAGTAGCAGAGCCGAGATCACATACGCCGAGAAGAGAGTTCAGCTGAGAGAAGAGCGAGTGCAGGAGCACCGCCGGAGAGTTTTGACCGAGTGAACGTCGCCGCCGAGGAAAGCCCCAGGTACGTGGCAATTGAATATTATTTAGCAGGCCTGTGGTTAGATTGTTTAGCGCTCTGTCGCGACGCCGGATGCCTTCGGTCGGTGAGACGGGGCCTGCTGAAAACCGCTGCGCGCTGGCATCGCCAAGGACGGTGCTTGCGAGCTTCGCCGGGGCGGTTGGGGGACCACGGTCCTGCAGCTCCGATTCCCCCGGGACCGCTGGGGAGGCGACCGAACCGAGGAATCGTGGGTCGAGACGGTTGGAGTGATTGCCCTCTCCGTTTCAGTCAAAAACGATCCTCGGGGAAGCCCCCCCCGGTATCCAGGATACAGGAGTCGGAACGGGGACATTCCTGGTCTGTCGTCGATTCGGGCGCAGCGATTGCGTTGGCTTGAGCTGGGGACAGCCCGTTGGTCTTCTGCCTCCTGGCCTGGTGCGGGTGGGCCTCTTCTGCGCCGAGCAGGGCCTCACAGGCGTACGGGGGGGAGCGTGCGAACGACAGGCCGTGGCTAATGCTTGATCATGCCGTACTATTTAGTGTGCAGCTAGCTAGCTCGAGGTGGTGCCCGACACACCCGTAGGCTGCATGCCCGCCTGGGAACACCCGCTATTAACAACCATCCTGTCACCACCCTGCACCGCTTAAGCGCCGTTGCCACGCTGACACCCCGTATAATCCGAGCGTGTTCCGCAGTTAAAAGCAAATAACTCCCTCTGCCTCTGACCGCCGTTATCGTTAGGCCTCTTAGTAACAGGACCCCGTTACCACCGTGTGTACATAATTAGGTAATAGAAGTTTATTTTAAGTTGTTCGGCATTTCATTTAGCCTCCCCGAATATCCACCCAAATCTAATCCAACCCTAGCTCTTTAATAGAGACCAGGAGTCCCGCGGGACTTCGTCTTGGCTTAGGAGGACCCTGTCGCCGCTGGAAGCTACCCTGGGCTAGTGTAGCCGGCGACAACGACTTGGGAGGAAGGGGCATCCAGCAGGAGCGTGTTTACTCCTTGACAAACTCCATAAACACTGGCGTCTGAGCATGAGCCCGTAGGAAAGCCGTGTCCCGGAAGTCATCCCGGAATTCCTCAGGTTAGTAAAAACTTGTATTAACTTCCGGCCCCCACCCAAGTGGCCGTCGCAATATATACATCCTAGTATTCCCGGACATGTCCTCTTTTTTAGGCTAGTGGGAAATGTCGGGGCGAGTTTTTTCGATTGTCCGGAATTACGGAAATGCCTAGGTTAGTTTTTTTCATTGGGTCACGTTTTTATATTTTGTTAGTTTGGTACTCCTCTGGCAGCCCAGACATAGCGGCCATAAGAATACATGCAAAATTATGTATAATTATTGTCACATGTCAAGTGGTGCGCTGTTTGCAACGCAGTGTCAAATTTACTTTATCTAAGCAGTGTGCTTACCTGATTGTTCTGAGTGTGCTCATGGCTGTTGTGGGTGTTGGTAAATCGCTGGTGTGGCTGTGGTTGTCGGTGGGTACATGCAGGATGCACACGTTCACATCCGCATGTGTAGATATAGTACACCCAACCTGACCTTGTTCTGTGTGTAGTATAGTTTAGTGCCTAGTGTAAATGAGTCCTAGTCTTGAGATGAGTATGAGTCCTAGTTTTGTCCTCTTTTTTCGAAATAGAGATGTCCTAGTTTTTAAATGTGCTTGTCCTAACCTAAGCTTTTTTGGTCGGGCAACCCTATATATATATATATATATATATATATATATATATATATATATATATATATATATATATATATATATATATATATATATATATATATATATATATATATATAAACACACACACACACATCAAAGAGACATATAGGAACGATTATATAGTGTTTTTGATTCCATAATATGTTACAGACACCACTAGAGTGAAAATAAGTAAATAAAGATAAACATATGACAGCTGACTGTGTTGCCAATGCTTCATTCCATGGGCATAAAAAGGGATGTATTATATTGAAGAGGTAAACGTGGTGATTTTAAATCAGCAGCTTTTCTTCTTATCTGGACTTAGTAGTCAGTTTTCAGTACAAATTAGGGCACAGTTTGACCTAAAAATGACCAATTGTGGAACTGAAAGTCAAAATTATATTCAAGTATATTTATAGGTAAAATTAAACTAAATTTTTACCAATTTAGTTACTTGTAAGTTACTGACTTTGGAGTAATTTTAATAGTCAAAAATAGGCTACTTGGGAGCTGCATTCTCAAATTTGTAGTGATTGTGACAATCAAGCCAACATTTTGGTTAATTATAACTCAATTACAACTTCGTTAGCTTACTTGGACTCGAGTGCTGGTTAATATGACTTAATTTGTTGCTTGGGTTGGCTCCAATGGGTCTTTTGTGAATGACCCTTTTTTAATAGTTACCCAAAAATTCAGACTTTTTATGTAGTCTACTATCTTTTTGGGAGCTATTTTACCTATTTCCTGGGTTGTTAAGGTCATCACTCCAACGCCTAATTGCAGAACTGAGCCATGCAGTCGCATAGTCAATGTTCTGTTGTTTCTGCTGCTTCAGTGCAGTATCTGCAACTTTCACTGTCCGGCTTACCCATCTTCATAAGGTGATATCTTCCTGGGGAGTGTCCTGTGATTATTCTCAAGTTATTCCTATTCAATTTAAGAAACAGTTCAGATTTCTTCTTAATATGATGATGAACCATTTGCCTCCTTAATCCTAGCATTCTCCAGTATGACAGCATTTGGTTTCTCTCACAAGTATCAAGTTCATTTCCTATATGGCTTTTTGTTAATCCACAATAGGTTTCTGGACCATAGAATGGTGTTGCAGCCCTTTTTGTAAGGATATCTGCTTTTTCATTTCCTTCAATGCCTAGATTCCCCGATACCCACATCAAAGTTACTTTGTTGTTTGTAGCCAGTTGCTTCAAGGATTTTTGGCAGTCCAGGTCAGTTTAGACTCTGTTTTGATAAATTTCGGAGTCTAGTACTTTGTATACATTCCTGTGCACAGAGACTTGTAGCAAGTATTTCTGCTTCGAAGATAGTGTAAGTTTTCTTAGGGACTTAGCGAGTCTGAAGTTAGGTCCACTTACTCCCAGTCCTGCTCCCTCCATTTGTCTAGACCTGTGTGTATACCGCATATGGATGAGTGGTTTGTCAGCCTTTTTCTGCCTCTGTCCCATGTTTGGCGGTCACATGATCAAATCAAATGGAACTGTAAAGTTCAGTTTATCTGGCATTTGATCTGTTGGTTTGAAGAGTGACTTAAATTGAATAGTTTCCAGGATCTTTAGGTGGCTAACCAAGTCTCCAAGGTTTGAATGTGTCTGCCTAAAATAGTCGTGAGGCACTTCCCTCTTCATGCATATCTGCAGTAAAGTAAGATTCCGCATTGCTTCTATTGCAGCTGTAGGGTATGATGCCATAATAGCTCTCGTTATTTCAAGACAGATCAGCATCTGCAATTTGCCTTGTGTTGAAGCTTGCTCCGTTTTTGGCCACCATTCTGTAGATGCATATATGTGACTATGGGTGTAACAACAGTTTGGTATATCCACCTGCTAAACAAAGACACATGCATTAAAACAACTTTTCAATGGTGAATATTATTGAGAACTTAAAACATTGAGTATAATCATGCAGTCATATTCCAGAAAAAATATGTGCGGTTAGATTATTATTGACAGATGTCATATTCCAGAAAAAATATGTGCGGTTAGATTATTATTGACAGATATAGCCCATATAGAAATCATATGTTTGACTCTAAAAAATTAAGAAACAGTAATGCAATCTGCAATGGTTGTGCTGTGAATAACTAACATAATATGTTGGGTGATTTTGTTATATTTATATTGTAATTTTAAATTCTGTTTTATAGTAAATAAAATTACTTGAAATAACCTTAATATACAGTACTGGAAGAGCAGGTAAGTGAAAAATGTTGTTTGTATTATTCAGTTTTATATTCCATGTGATACATATTATGTTATAAGTATTATATTACCAACTACCACCACTTATGGACTTTAAATACAGTTTCTTGCTTTTTTTTCTTAGTATTAGTACATAACAATTATATGTCACAAAAACTTTTCATGCCCATATTATAATAGTTTATGTTCATGTGTTGCAACCTTATATTTCCTGATTTCGAGAATAGTTTGTTGTATGTTGTAGATTGTTCATTTACATTACTAGTTTATTTATTTGTTGGTGGAAACGAAATGATGAATTCATTAAAATGTTCTCGTCACGCTCCAAAAATTTTTTGACACTGTCAGTAACAACAAATTGGAATTGATGCAGGCATTTGAGTCACTGGAAAAGAAAATTTGTGAAAAATTTGAGGAACAACTATCAAGATTAGAAGAAGAAAATGTTCAATATAAAAAACTATGGACGCAGCAAGTGCGTTATGGAAGTGAATTTTCATAAAAATGTTTTACAAATATATCGCTCTAATGCAAGCAGGCATCAATTTGGTTACCGGTATAACCTATATAGTAGGAACAGTGTATCATATTTTATCAAAATAATTATTTGAAAAGGTACAAAACTTTTCGGAAAATAAACTTTAAATGTTTCTGAGAAAACTGGTCTCCTAGCCAATGAACCTTAGGTTAATAGCAAATGGAGTTATTGAAATTTAAAACATTTAATGAAAATTCGCAACCAAAACGCCCTTGCTGCGTTCATACAAAAAATTTCCGAAAATACAGTTAAATGTTGGTTTCCTAACCAACAAAACTTACGTTAATAGCAAATGAGTTATTGACATTTGGAGGATTTAATGAAAATTTGCTACCAAAACGCACTTACTGTGTCCAGATTTTTTCTTACAAACATGCATCATATTTCGATAAAATATGCTAAAATGCAGTAACGAATTTGTTCTATGAAAATTAGCTAAAAATTATAGACCGTTAAACCACAAACTTCACTAAACCTACAGCGAAAGCATCAACTTAACTAAACCGACAGCCAGAGAAAGGGTCTATTTGAAATGAATTTTCTGGGAATATTTTAGTAAAATGAAGGACAATGACGATTGAAACTAAGACTTCAGGCTTTGTAAAACATGA